>JABUQX010112557.1:0-7500 GCA_015478945.1 Trachelipus rathkii
TCAGCTTTTGATGCCTCAGCATTAATGCCTCAGCATTGAATGCCTCAACTTTGAAGGTTCATCTTTGATGACTCATTCTTTGATGCCTCATCTTTGATACCATCTATTTTATTGGATTTTTGATTCATCTTTGGATGAAATCATCTTTGATCTCATCTCTTACCCTTTTCTACCTTACACGCAAAGAACATAGCTAATATTGATGTCTTCCCCTTAGTTCATAAGCGTACCATTCAGGGCGCCGCATGCGCCCTGCCGCGCGAAGGCGACAACCCCCCACGCACCCGCAGGGTGCGACCCGCCGCGTCCCCCGCGCCGGCCGCGTGCGCCCGCAGGCGCAATATTCCCGCCGAATGAAAATTATATATACTATGAGTCATTCATTTTATTTCATAACTTAACATTTTTCAAATATACTATGAGTTCATTCATTTTACTTAATACTTTTTAATTTATAAATTTTTTTAAAAATTGTATGTTAAGAAGAAAAAAACCAGAGTGTCTGAATATAATCATTTTATTTTATTACAATTGTACGAAATTTTATTAAAAACATTACATTACATACCTTAAAGCCGTAAATTCAGTAGATCAATAGAGGTGTTACCTAACAACAAAGGGATTAGTATGCTTTGTTTTACTGCTTTAACTTTCTGCTTACTGCTTTAACTCATATTTGCATACTCTCTAACTCAATTATTTATTAAAATTTACATACCTTAAAGCAGTAAATCAGTAAATCAATAGAGGTGTTACCTAACACCTAGGGAATAGTATGCTTTTGTTTTACTGCTTTACTTCTTTTTGTTTTCTTGCTTTACTGCTTTAAACTATCTGCTTTACTGCTTTAACTCAATGTTTATTAAAATTACATACCTTAAAGCAGTAAATTCAGTAAATCAGTAAATCTTACCTAACACCTAAGTGAATAGTATGCTTTTTGATTTACTGATTTTACTGCTTTAACTTTCTGCTTTACTGCTTTAACTCATATACATTACATACCTGTAAAAGCAGTAAATCAGTAAATCAATAGAGGTGTTACCTAACACCCTAAGGGATTAGTATGCTTTTGTTTTACTGCTTTACTGCTTTAACTCTCGGCTTTACTGCTTTAACTTCTGCTTTACTGCTTTAACTTTTCTTGCTTTACTGCTTTAACTCATATGTTTTACTGTTTTAAACTCATATATTTATTAACATTATGTTTTATTTTTGTTTTATTCATTTTTATTTATTTTATTATTTTATATTATTTTTATTATTTTTTATTTTTATTATTTTATCTTTTATTTTTATTATTATTACTAGGGTTATTTACTTCATGCCTATTTTTATTTTTTATTTAGAACACACATTCACTATGACCCTTTATACACACATCACTATGACACTTATACACCACATTCACTATGCCACTTACCATTTACCCATAGACACTTACATTTACCTTATACACACGCGGTCACACACACACACACACACACACACCATCACACACACCACTTACACTTACACTTATACAACATTCACTATGACACTTATTCTTACACACATTCACTTATGACACTTACATTTAGCCATAAGACACTTACATTACACTTATACACTTACACACACACACACACCCACACCCACACCCACACAAACCACAAACACACAGATTTACTTACCACATATAACGTAAATTTATTAAACATTTTTATGTTTTAATTAAACACGTAACATTTAAATTACTCATTCAAATATAACTAAAATTATTCAAAGTTTCTTAAAACTCTATAATAAATCAATCATTAACTATTTTTGAACAAAGAAATTATTGTAAAATTTTTACACTTTTTCTTTAAAAATTTTGGGACTATCATTTTTTAAAAATAACTTGCACAAAAATTCTATTGACTCCTTCATTAAATGGATATTGTTTCAAGCATCTTAAAGCAATAAATCAGAAAATCAGTAAGGTCAGGCCCTAGCACCCCTCTACACCAAGCTATTCCACGTTTGTCCTATTGACTTACTGCTTTACATCATCTTTAACCATGTAATAAGTTTAAAAATAACAAAATAAGTTCTTCTCTGTAAACATACATGTATTTTATTAAAATCTTTCTAAGTTCCTTATTTAAAAATAACAATTATTCACTTACATTTATATTAATTCGCTCGATGTTAAAAAAAAGAGATTTTCACTGATTGCTAAATGATTCGGTTTTGTCTTTATTTCAAATATCCTCATTTTCATGTCATTTGACACCCATCACGGAGAAAACACAAACAACCCGCACTCCTTACAGATACGAACCTGACCTCTCTCTGTAAAATGTGTTGAAAAATAAACTTACTTTAGGCCTAAAATTAGATAATCCTTTGATATCCCGGGCGATTTTAGACCTACATTCAGGTCAAAAATATATTTCCAAACTGACTTTTTTCTGGTAAAATGTGGTGCATACTACGTATTGCCTCTTTTTTTAGGCTTAAAATTTTTCCTGATCAGCCTTTTTGTTATTCCAGGCTGATTTCAGCCTTAATTCCAGGTCATACCGTTGCTGCCAGTTTAGACAAGAATCGAGAATCAATGTTATTATTATTTTATAAATATATTTCAAACTGAAAAATGCTGGATCGGTAAAGATCCTTTAAGCAGTTAAGAAGGAAATGTTTACCTTCCTTGTGAGTGGACGGAGTAATCCTAATCTCTATATGACCTCGTATGTGAATGGTCGAGAATTATTTTATCGCTTTTTTTGGTTTTACGTATGTAAAAACATGTTTTTCATATCCTGAACCTGGGACTCGTTTTTTTTTTTAAACTCTTAACATACATGTAAATATTTATTTAAGAAAGTAAAAAAAGGATATATTAAAAACTTTACTAGTTTATAATTAAGAAAATTAATATCATTATCTTTGCAGCTTAATTTATATATATATATATATATATATATTATATATATATAATATATATATATATATATATATATATATATATATATATATATATATATATATATATATATATATAAGGATAAAATTAAATATATACAAGAGTGTTAAATATATTTACAATGATTTTATATATAAGGTTCACATTAAATATAATACAGGAATATTATTATATATAACACTTCCACATACATTTTACACATAATGTTTATGATTATTTTATATTAAAATTCTCTAAATCTTTGCAAATATGCCAATCATTTATATCATTATCAATGATATAGTTTCGTGTCTCATTAATACCTTCAGTTAACACATACGTAAAAAAGTTTCCGCTCAGATATCATAGTATATTACATTCGGGTGTCCACCTGCATAATACTTTTCTTGCCATTTGTTTTCTAAGTTAGATAAATTGAATTTCTGTATGTCTAATAGAACTTGTAGAAGCGATCGATGATGTGCGTAGGATCATCAATCAGGGTTTTCTTAATTGCGTAGTATTCTTGGTATAACATGTAATGAATACGCGTTCACGTAATTAGATAAAAAAAAATTTTTTTTTTTAATTTATTAACCATTCGCTTACGCTACCTTAACATATATTTTCATCTCGATAGGCTGAAAGTAGAATCCAATGATGTAGGTTCAAATACTGCTGTTTCTATTATTTCTCTCCCATAATCTAACTTCCAACTGATTATGTTTTGATGTTTATTAAAATGCTTTAAGTAAGTTGCTTATCGCTGGTTTCTTCGCACAGGTTAATAACTGTTTCGGTCCAGTTTAAAGCTGAGCTTGGTTTTTAAAGTATTCTGTAAGCCACTCTTCAGTTTGATTACATATACAAAGTAATTCATCTGGACTCACGAAAATTACGCTTGGGTATTATAACAGGTGATTGGGTAGCCACACTTGAAAAATTCAAATCCATCGGGTTTTCTTTTATATAAGAATGAAACCCTACTTCCGGGAATCTTGATTTCCCACTGGATAATGTCTTCGATTGAGGTATACTTGTTAAGATGATTCATGATATACACTTAGTGAAAATAGAACACTTTTATTACAAACCAGAGAGCTTGTGCACCGCTTAACAGCTAAAACGAGTATGATTTTAAAATGAGTTTGGGTCTAAAACACGCATCCTCAAATATAATTTTCATCCAATCACAGTAAGGTTCAGGATATGAAAAAACATGTTTTACATACGTAAAACCAAAAAAAGCGATAAAATAATTATCGACCAATCACATACGAGGTCATATAGAGATAAGGATTACTTCGTCCACTCACAAGAAAGGTAAACATTTCCTTCTTACCTGCTTAAAGGATCTTACCGATCCCAGCATTGTTTCAGTTGAAATATATTTATTAAAATAATAATACATTTTGATTCTCGATTCTTGTCTATACTGGAGTTACCTTTTGACCTGGTATTAGCCTTAATCAGCCTTGGATACAAAAAGGCTTATCCTAAATTTAGCCTAAAGTAGTCCTAACGGAGTTATTGCACCACATTTTACAGAAAAAAGGGTCAGTTTGAAATATATTTTGACCTGGAATTAGTCTAAATCGCCCCGGGATACAAAAAGGAATATCCTAAATTTAGGCCTAAAATGACGATGTTGCAAGGGAGTAGGAGGAGGTCAGTTTCATATTTGTAAGGAGTGCGGTTGTTGTGTTTTTCTCGTGATGGGTTGTCAATGTTACATAGATAATAATAATAAAATAATAAAGAAAATCCAAATTATTTTTAAAAAACTTTGAAATTTTTATTTAGTTAACATCGAGCGAATAATAAAAAAAAGGTAAGTGAATAATTGTTATTTTTTAAATAAGAACTTAGGAATGATTTTAATAAAATAATGTTATGTTAGCAGAGAAGAACTTATTTTGTTATTTTTATACTTATTACATGGCTAAAGATGATGTAAAGCAAGTAAGTCAATAGAACATAACGTGGCATACCTTGGTGTAGAGGGGTGCTAGGGGCTGACCTTACTGATTTTACTGATTTATTGCTTTAAGGCACGTAAAATATTATGTTTTTAATAAAAATTTCATAAAATTTAGTAAAAGTTATTTTAAACACTTGATAGGTATAAAATTTATAAACAAAAAGGTATTAACAGTTAATAATAATTTATTTTTGTTCAAAGATAAAAATTGGAAAATTTTTTTTGGATTTATTATAGAAGTTTTAAGAAACTTGAAATAATTTTAGTTATATTTGAATGAGTAATAAAAATGTACGTTTTAACTAAAACATAAAATGTTTTAATAAATTTTATGTTATGTATAAGTAAATCTGCGTGTGGAAGTAAATCTGTGTGTGAGTGGAAGTAAATATCTGTGTGGTGTGTGTAAGTGTATAAGTGTAAATGTAAGTGTCTATGGGCAAATGTAAAGTGTCATAATGAATGTGTGTATAAGTGTCAATGTGAATGTGTGTATAAGTGTTGTAAAGTGTGTGTGTGTGTGTGTGTGTGTGTGTGACCGCAGTGTGTATAAGTGTAAATGTAATTGTCTATGGTAAATGTAAGTGGCATAGTGAATGTGTGTATAAGTGTCATAGTGAATGTGTGTTATAAGTTCATAGTAATGTGTGTTCTAAATAATTGAATTAACAATAGGATGAAGTAAATAACACTTAAGTTATAATAATAAAAATAAAATTAAAATAATAAAAATAATAAAAATAATAATAAAAAATAATAATAAAATAAATAAAAAGTATTAAAAACAACAAAATAAAAAACATAATGTTAATAAATATATGAGTTAAAACAGTTAAAAACAGAGAGTTAAGCAGTAAAGCAGAAAGTTAAAAGCAGTAAAGCAGAAAAGTAAAAGGTGTTTTACATACTCTCTTAAAGCCAGTAAAGCAGAAAAGTTAAAAGCAGTAAAGCAGTTAAAACAAAGCATACTATTCCCTTAGGTGTTAGGTAACACCTCTATTGATTTACTGATTTTACTGCTTTAAGGTATGTAATGTATATGAGTTAAAGCAGTAAAGCCAGAAAGTTAAAGCAGTAAAAGCAGTTAAAAACAAAAAGCATACTATTCCCCCTAGGTGTTAGTTAACACCTCTATTGATTTACTGATTTTTACTGCTTTAGGGTATGTAATGTTAATAAATATGTGAGTTAAAGCATTAAAGCAGAAAGTTAAAGCAGTTAAGCAGAAAGTTAAAAAGCAGTAAAGCAGTAAAACAAAAGCATACTATTCCCTTAGGTGTTAGGTAACACCTGCTATTGATTTACTGATTTACTTGTTTAATTATTAATTTTAAATAAATATGTGAGTTAAAGCAAGTTAAAACATATGAGTTAAAAGCAGTAAAGCAATATGATATAAAGCAGTAAAGCAGTAAAACAAAGCATACTAATCCCTTTGGTTTTAGGTAACACCTCTATTTACTGATTTATTGCTTTAAGGTATGTAATGTTAATGTTTTTAATTAAATTTCGTAAAATTGTAGTAAAATAAAATGATTATATATCAGACACTCGGTTTTTCTTCTTACATACAATTTTTAAAATTAAAAATTAAAAATTTAAAAAGTTAAAAAGTATTAAGTAAAAATGAATGACTCATAGTAAATTTGAAAAGAAATTCCTTGAAATGTTTAAGTATGAATAAAAATGATGACTTATAGTATATATATTTTTCATTTCCGCGCACGGGAATATTGCGCCTGCGGGGGCGCATGCGGCGGGCTTGGGAACGCGGCGAGGTCGCACCCTGCGGGTGCGGGGTTGTCAGCCTTCGCGCGGAGGGCGCATGCGGCGCCCTGATGGTACGCTTATGAACTAGGGGAAGACATCAATATTAGCTATGTTCTTTGGTGTAGGGTAGAGATGAGCCATCAAAGATTTCATCAAGATGAAAATCATCAATATAGATGGTTATTCAAGATGACGCATCAAAGGATGAGTCATAAAGATGAACCTTTCAAAGTTGAGGCCATCAATTGCTGAGGCATTAATGCTGAGGCATCAAAAGTTGATGCATCAAGTTGCAGGCATCAAAATATGAGTGTGTGAGTGTAAACTAAGTTGGTATCTGTGTGAATGGGTGTGAATGTAAGTGTCTATGCGTTAATGTAAGTGTCTATGGAGAGTGTAAGCGCTTATAAGTGTCATAGTGTGTATAAGTGTCATAGTGAATGTGTGTATAAGTGTCATAGTGTATGTGTGTAGGTGTGTGTGCAAGTAATATATATATATATATATATATATATATATATATATATATATATATATATATATATATATATATATTATATATATATTATATATATATATATATATATACCGGTTTATATAAATTATTTTATATTATTTTTTATGATTTTTATATATATTAAATTTATTTTTTTATTGTTTTTAATATTATTCATTTTTATTTATATATATATAATATATATCTATAAATATATATATAATAATATATTATATATATATATTATATATATATATATATTATTATATATATATATTATATAGGCTATAAGTGATAGAAAAAAACTAACTCATAGTAGGAAGC
>JABUQX010112557.1:10000-12500 GCA_015478945.1 Trachelipus rathkii
ACTTTAATATTGCATACCTCTTTTAACATATTGTATTTACTGTATTTTAATGCTAAATACCCTAAAAAGACTGATATATAAAAAAAAAAAAATTAATTTAAAAAAAACAAACAAAAAAAGTCAAAAAATTTTTTTTTTTGGCCATTGGACTTTTTTTTAAAAAAAACGTGTTTTTTTTTTAAAAAAAAACGAACGGTTTTTTTTTAATCCCAACCCTAAGCGAGATCCCTAAAAAAACGAGAAAATTAGCCGTTTAAAATTTTCGGAACGTTATGTTTTATATTTTTCTTTAAAATATATGCGTAAAATACACAAAAATCTGTAAAAAAAAAATTTCAAATAATTTTTTAAAACCATTTTTGTAAATGAAATGTTTATAATTTTAATATACTATGTACGTGAACTCAAGTCAGTAATACTAAACAATTACCCTTATATCTATTATAATAATTTTATGATTTAGGTAATTGTTACCCAGAGGGTTGTCACCCCGATTTTTATGAAAATCACACGACATACTCTAAAAAAATAATAATGAAGAATAGTGAAAACGAAAATCGTCGCTCTCTTTAAGAAAAAAAGTTACAGCCTCATCAAAGTTGTAAAAAAACCATAGGATTTTTTTATTAAAAAAAAAAAAAAAATTTTTTTTTTGAAAAACACAGGATATACTCTAAAAAAACAATAATGAAGAATAGTGAAAACAAAAATTGCAGTCTCTTTAGGAAAAAAAGTTTTAGCACAGCCTCTCAAAGTTTAAAATTTCCCCATTAGACTTTTTATAAGAAAATTAGTGGGCCTCCATGCTCGTTTTAGGGCCATCCTAGTTCAGGTTATGATAGATTTGTTAATTCTACATAGATTTTCTTTGTGTATACCTAATAAAACTTATCATAACATGACTTAGAGGGCCTGAAATGAGACCTAACCTGGATCGATCAATATTGAAAAGTCTATGGGATTTTTAACAACTTTGAGAGGCTGTAATTTTTTTCATAAAGAGAGCGACAATTTTCGTTTTCACATTCTTCATTATTATTTTTTTTAGAGTATATCCTGTGATTTTCATAAAAATCGGGGGTGACAACCCTCTGGGTAACAATTACCATGATTTAAATACAAAGTTTATAAATAAAAAATAATTAAGTGGGGTCGATGTTAAGGCCATGCCACGAGCCCACGACCATGTATAAATAAATAAAATCACCGACTAGTGGTGGTGTCAACCCATCAACAATATATGAAGATGAAGACAATAATTGAATAATTTCCGATATCATCGATAAACTTAAATAATTTTAAATTAAATAATTAAAGACTATGGCCCACAAGTGTATATAATTTTTGAAGATATCATTCCTAACTCACTAATAAAAAAAAGCTACGGCAGGGTTGCCAAATGGTTTGGGGTACTTTTAGCCACAGATGAGGTAAAATTTAGCTACAATTAGCCAAATATAATATATTATATATATATATATATATATATATAATATATATATATATTTTATACACATAATATATATATTATATATATATATATATAAAATATATATATATATAGTATATATATATATATATATATATATATATATATATATTATATATATATATATTATAATATATATATATATATGGTAATACTGTAGACAGCGACCCACACATTTTGAGACTGAAATTTTCTAAGTTCAAAAAAAATTCTAAGTTCAGAAAAATTAAGTTAAGTTTAAGTTTTTTAAGAAAATTCTTTAGTGCCAAGCTTTTGGAATTATGCCAGAAGCTTGCCACGAAATTCAATTCTTTAAAAAACCCAACTTCTACAAATTTCTGAACTTAGAAATTTTTTTGAACTAGAAATTTTCGGTCTCAAAATGTGTGGGTCGCATTACAGTATTTACATATATATATATATATATATATATATATATATATAATATATATATAATATAATATATATTATTATATATATATATATTATATTATAATATATATATATATATATATATATAATATGTATTATATATATATATATATTATATATATATATATATACCAGGGTGATTCAGGAGGAATAGTAAAGAATGTAGGAGGTGATAGTATGGGCTCTTGTGAGTATAAATGGTTTAATAGACATATGTCCAACTCTCAAAGGGTGTGGGGATACAGCTGTTTGAATATAGCACATACATAAACGTATGGGGGCTGTTAATAAAAAACTACAGGCCTATTGATTACATTTATTGAGTATCTGCATGATCTCAGTTGCAGGATTATACATTACATCAGGTTAAAGTAATTGTTCAAAGGTTCCACCCCCGGCCTCCATACACTTTCCAACTCTCCTGCCAATTGTACGTGTAGCGTTACGAATTTTATGTCGATCTTGTTTTATGATGGCCCCAATATTCATAATGCGAGCGACCAATTCCTCTCTTGTGTTTACCTGTATCTTATAAACCTCTGTTTTCATCCATCCCCAGAGACAATAATCTAAAGGTGT
>JABUQX010112557.1:15000-46572 GCA_015478945.1 Trachelipus rathkii
ATATATATATATATATATAATATTATTATTATATATATATAACAAAAAGTATCGCGATACCATTATTGATAAAAAGATTTTATCGGATAGCAGATAACCCGAAACCGTTATCGCGATAAATTATCGCCATATAGTTATCGGTAGTTTGGAAAAAAAATTATCGCGATACCGATTATCGGTAAAAGATTTTATCGGATAACAGATAACCCGAAACCGTTATCGCGATAAATTATCGCGATAATTTATCGCGATAACGCCCACCTATGCTTATATATATATATATATATATAAAGTATATAGATATGTAGATATAAAGGATAGATAAATATATATATATATATATATATATATATATAAAATATATATTATATATATATATATATATATATATATATATATATATATATATATATATATGTCCATATAGGTCCTTAAGGAATATACCGGAACCTTAAAAAAATAGTGTATGAAATGTTGGTATTCCTTATATATTTTTTACATTATATTAATTATTTAAAATAAAAAGACTTGTTTTTTTAACATTTTGGGCTTCATATAATTTCGATTTGGAAACATTTTTTATTTATTTTATTCTTATTGTATGTATGGCCCATTGACGAAGGTTATAGAATAATTAGAGAAATAAAATGAGTATTGAGTATAATTTGAGTTGGTCTGATAAACATATAGTAACGGAAATTGATGCAGTGAAATTTTTCCACAAATTTGAAATAATTCCTAAATTTAAGTTATGTTACACAAAACATAGAGAATGATTGGTTCCTTTTAAAAATGAAAAACAAAACACGGTGTGGAACTAGCAGAACTATGTTGAAATCGTATTCATGTGAATTTGTGTGGAGAAGGAAAAATGAAGGGAAAAAAAATTTATTTCTCTAGAAGAGCCACAATCCATATCTCAAAATAACAATCATAGGTTCTTCTCCGTTAAAGCCCCCACATCGATAAATCGATTATTTTATTAAATTATCGATTTTTTTAAAAATATATTTTTGTATTACTTTGTTTGATAATAAATCAGGGTTGCAAACTTTTCAGACTAATTTTATTTTTAGTTCCGGTATAACCCAGAGTCCTATATATATATATATTATATATATATATATATATAATATATATATATATATATATATATAATATATATATATATTATATATTATATATATATATTATATATAATATATATATATATTTATATATATTATATATATATATAATATAATATATTAATATTATATAATATATATATATATTATATAGTGGGGGCTCCGTTAATGAGAAAGTTAACGCCGTTAATCCTTAACCGTTAACAAAAAAAATTAGCGACGTTAATCATTAAAGCGTTTATCGGTAAAGAATGTAACGGAAGTTAACGTTAATCGTCTTCAAAATATATAGGAATAGTAATAATAATTGTTAATTTTCTTTTATTATGATTGCAGATATTCAAATTATTTTAATGAAAAATTAATAATATAAATAAAGATATATAAATATTATATTACAATATATTATATATATATATATATATATATTATATATATATATATATATATATATATAATATATATATATGCTATATCAATATAAGCTAAAAATAAATATATTTATAAATGCAAATATAATCATATATATATAGAAAAGTAGAAATAATAATAATAAAATAAAATAATAATAATAATAATAATAATAATAATAATAATAATAATAATAATAATAATAATAATAATAATAATAATAATAATAATAATAATAATTAATAATAATATCCCTAACAATATTAATAATGATATTAAGCTTATCAGACTTAAATAATTTTGGCTTTGACCTAGCAGATACTTTTGCCGCTTGCCAAAGAATACTTCCAAAGCGTAAATACCTTAATTAATACTTAATAGTATATTATTGTAAAAATAATAGGATATACCAACTTACAATTTTAAAGGGAAGATCCAATTTTTGCTTCGGGCTGAACCCAATTTTCACCCCCCCCCCCCCCTTAAAAATGGACATAAAATTCGGAGTTTTCAGCCGATTTTGACCCTATAAACACCAAACTGTAGCTTTTTCTGACGTCTAAAAACGTCGTTTTCGAGTGTTTTTCTGTGTCTGTAGTCATTGCTTTGGTATTTTCAATTTTTTAAAAACCTATGTTTTGACATTTGTCGAAACTCCTAAACTATTTTTGGAAATGACTTCAAACTTGAAATATACAAAGATTGGACTATTATCTAAAAAGTGTAGGAACAGAATTTTGATATTTGACCCACATATTTGAGCATTGGGTCGATTTTCAAAACCTAACTATTTTTGGTTTCAAATTGAAAAATTGGGATATTTTCTTTTAAGTTTATCCGATCTGCATGAAATTTTCAGGACATTTGTAGTCGGGGGAAATGCACACTTTTTACTTAGATAATTTCTTTGTAACATGCAGTAGTTTTGGATTTGTTCTTGGAACAAATTTTCAAAAAAAAAAAAAAAAATTTGGGGAAATTTTTAAAAATTTTCTTTTGAGTATACAAAAAAATTATCTAAGTAAAAAAGGTGTATCTCGCCCGATTATACAAGCCCTGAAAATTTATGTGATCGAATAAGGTGAAAAATAAATGTCAATATTTTCACGTTTTTCAAAAATTCAAAACGCTTGAAAAAGTGAAATATTGATTTTTTTTTTCTACTTATCCGATCAACATCAAATTTTTAGGGCTTGTATAATCGGGCGAGATACACCTTTTTTACTTAGATAATTTTTTTGTATACTCAAAAGAAAATTTTAAAAAAATTCCCAAATATTTTTTTTTTTTTAAAATTTGCTCCAAGAACAAATCCAAAACTACTGCATATACAAAGAAATTATCTAAGTAAAAAATGTGCATCTCTTCCGACTACAAATGCCCTGAAAATTTCATGCAGATCAGATAAACTGAAAAAAATATCCCAATTTTTTAATTTGAAAACCAAAAAATAGTAGATTTTGAAAATAGACCAATGCTCAAATATGGGGTCAAATATCAAAATTCTGTTCCTACACTTTTTAGATAATAGTCCAATCTTTGTATCTTTCTAGTTTTGAATTCATTTTTTAGAAAGTTTAGGATGCATTTTGACAAATGTCAAAAACATAGGTTTTGAAAATTTGAAAATACCAAAGCAATGACTGTAGACAGAAAAAACACTTGAAAACGACGTTTTAGACGTCAGAAAAAGTTACAGTTTGGTGTTTATAGGGTCAAAATCGGCTGAAAACTTTGAATTTTATGTCCATTTTTATAGGGGGGGGTGAAAATTGGGCTTAGCCTGAAGCAAAAATTGGCTCCACCCCTAATACAAATATGTATATATATATATATTTTTTTTTATAAATTACAACGCCTATTATGCCTACTTTTTATATTTTTTCACATATTCACAAAAAAAGCAAGTTCAAGTAACGAACGAAAGAAGTTTATGATTCATTGGAACGGGCAACAGTCACTATCTTTTTTTTCTCTTCATCGAACCAATAAGAAATGAGAATACATCATAAGGAAAACATGTTAAACATTACTAAACGAGATAATAACCGTGTAGGAATAAACATTTTGAGCCATTGAGATGAGCGTTTAGGAGAAATTTTGGAAAAAAAAGTATTATCTGTTATCCAAAATCAATCTAATTCAATTTTAAAAATCTGATTAAGGAAAATATTTTATAAACTTCGTAAATTAAGGATAACCGGGTTAACGGATGTTAGGGGAAAATTTTAACTTCGTTTAAACGGTTAATCACAAATGCTAACTCGTTAATAGTCCGTTACTTCTTTTCGAAATTAACAAAAGCGTTAAAAGTTAACGAAAAAATTAACGAGTTAATTAACGGATTAACGCTTTAACGCGTTTATGCACACCTTTATATATATATATATATATATATATATATATATATATATATAATATATATATATATATATATATATATATATATATTATATATATATATATATATATATATATATATATATATATATATATATATATATATATATATACTTTTAAAAAGAAATATTTATTCTGTATTTGATTTCAAATAGAATATAGTCCTCCTGCAGTCGTTTATCTTGCAGTAGTGGGAGGACTCTCTGATATGCTGTTGGGGGGGATATACTGCCCTTCAGCGTCCTAGAGCGAAGGAACTTTTTTCACAGAGAGGTAGATGAACGCCAATGACACCCTTCCTTATTAGGAAGGTGGCACTGGCGTCATCATGTGCTGAAGGGGTGTGCGCCGCATCATCCGTTCGTGATTCGGTACACACGACCTAGCACCAGGTTTGGGTCTTTTTCCCCTGACCTCTCTGGAACATCTATAATTAGAGACTCCCCGCCGCTTACCTTGGTCCTCCGGGCACAAACCTCATAGGGTTCGACACCCATGAGGGGGGACCCCTTTAATATAATATACACATGGATAACCTTACGATGTTTCGGAGACTGATGGATTTAAAGATTCACGAACCCGGACCGATGAATGGACTTACTCCTCTGAATTGTACTTTGAACATTGATGCCGTGACTCTCTCCACTTCACCTGGAAGGCCTTTGCCTTTCTCCGGCGATCAGTCGCCTGGCACGCCCTCTACATTCCATGTGGCCAAACGATCGGGGCAGTACCACAAAGGTGCCCTTCGTCATAGTCGTTCTCATTCGTTCACTCAATATGGTGCACCTCCTCCAGGAATGCCAGCGGATACATCCTTCCCGATGTATTACATTACTGCATCACTACCTCCAAGCTCTTATTTAGCATAGAACCATTATTATTAGCGATGCGCTTGAAGAAGCTTTGGGAGTTGAAGACCCTCCAGTCACATTAATGAGAATGGGTCCCTTTTCGTTCAAGCTGCTAACCGGAAAGAAAAGTTCTATTTTGTCATCATTGACGTCTCGTAAATATTCCTCGTATTTCTAATCCTGATGAAATAAGAAACACATCTAAAGACACTATTTATTGTTATGAACAGAAAGGCGAAGATACAGCTGTCATTATGAGAAATCTCCAACAGAAAGGATTTTCCGTTACAAACGGTTATATATTTATTTACTCCTCGCCGGGACACCTCAAATCCTCGTTTACTGCTGACCTTTAATACCCTTCATCCACCTACAAAGGTGAAAATAGGGTTCACAAGTCACAGTGTTCGCACGTTTATCCCTCGACCCAGATGTTGCTTTAAATGTCAACGGTTTGGTCATCTCCGAAAATACTGTAGGGGACCGGATGACATATGCCCAATCTGTCTCTGGAGAATTATTTCACACTTCCTGGGAAAATACCCCTAAGTGTAGAGACTGTGGAGGACCCCACAGTGCTTCTTCCTTTAAATGCCCCTATTACCAGTTTGAACAGGAGGTTTTGGAGTTATGTACCATACATATATTGAGCAGGAGAGATGCCATACGCCAGCTTGATGAAAAATATCCTACAAGAAGAAGGCAATCTTACGCCACAATTACAGCTGCCACCACGCCTCCGCGTGTTGATCCACCGACACAACCCCATTCTAACAGAACTCCTCTCCCAAATCCCAGCGAAACTCAAGCAACTTCTGTATCCCGTCTGCCTGTATTGCCCAAAACACTGACTCCTCAAATTGAACAAAAGTAGCCCTTGACCCAATCTCTCGTCCAAAAAGCCATTAACAACCCTATCCCGAGTACTAGCCTTCAACAAACCAGCAGTGAAACAGAGCTGGCTCATCCAACACAAAACTTGGAAAACATTTCTTGTCAAGACACACTGTCTCATACCTACCCAAAAGGTTCTCTAAACTTATGCAAGAGGACTGTCTCTTTGTCCCTTAATACGCCTCCCACTATTACTCAAATTCCTGAAAAAGATGTTCCTAAACACAAAGAAAAGAATAATCGCCAAGCTAAAGATTATTCGTTAAAATACAAAGCATCCAAATTTCTAAACAAAAACACAGTAACTCCAGGCGTAAAAAAATGTAACTCAGAAGAGACATCGCCATAAGTCTATTCCAGAGATAAAAGCAACGACTTCAATAGATTGTACCCAAATAATCACAGCTATCGGACAACCCACCAATCAATCCTCTAATAGTCTGCAAGATAATTCTAGCTCTTCTGAATCTTCCTATAACTCTTCTTCTGAATTTCCTATCTTTTCATTCCCCAAGGGATTCTATACCCTAGCGGATGAAATGGATAGCAGCTCCCAAATGGAGCTTGATGTGATGATCCACTTTCTTTCTAATACTTCCTGCGCTTCCGAGAAAGGCGAATGGAAAGCTGTCCAACGTAAACGCCGCATACACTCTAAGCGTTCTGGACCTGTTGGAGGCATGAAAGGAGACCCAGTGGTCCCCATTCTTAAGTCAAATTGTCCATTCTCCCAAAATCACTCTCCGATGAATTACTGGAAAAATCTCCAGTATCAAACGTTGTCAATTCAACGAATCCAATATTGGAACCCCTTATCGCAACCCCAACACATTTTTAAAAAGATGACACCTTTCCGGTGACACTTTCCTTCCTCATTTCCATGGAAATAACTCCATATCCCTCACACATTTCTTAATCTGCTTGCTTGGCAGATACTGATTCCGCTCCCATTAATAAATATGAGCATTTTGGTTGCTCTTCCAATGACCAACCAAACCAACACAACAATATGGACTCGGTTGAACTCAACTTATCTCGCATTCATGGCGAAGCCCCCCTTAAAATACTACTGAAAACTCCTTTCCAAAAGGAGTCGTACAACCCAAATCTCTGTTGTATGACTATTCTTTACCACCAGGATATGTTGTTCCTCCTCGTCGAGATATACGTCTCAACCTTTCCTCTTCATCTACCTCCAATACTACCCCATGTCACATAGAGACAATTGTCTCAAAAATCCCATCATCATAACATTTATAACAACACAGCATGACCACTTTCCTTCAATGGAATTGTCGTGACTACTGTTCTAATTTTGAAGAACTTGTTCAACTAATAAGCATATGTACACCAAAGTGCATATGTTTGCAGGAACTTAATGTCATCGCGACTTCTTTCTATCTGCTCAATCTACTTGGTTCCGAGTAGTGAATTTACTAAGGTCGACTTAGCTGATCTTTTTAATAGCTCCCAACTCCGGTTGTTATATTAGGAGACTTCAACCTCCGCCACCCCTTATGGGGAGACTCTGTCATTTCGTCTAAGTCCAATATCCTTGTAGATCTAACTCCCTTTCCCTGGGATTCCTTAAGACAGGACTCCCTACATATGAACGTTTAGATACCCACACTTCCTCCTGTATTGATATTTCCTTTTGTTCCCATTCCCTCATGGATCGCTTTACATGATACCGCTTTGATTATTTATACGGCAATGACCATTACACAATAGCTTTAAATGAGGCTGTATCTAGCCCAATGTTGAAACCTAACTCCAGCTGGCGTTATGACCGAAAGGTGAGGGCTTTTTTTTTTATCAAGCAACAGCTATCCCACTTTCTCCCTTCAATAACCGCGGTTTCCGACTGTTGATGATGCCTTTCGCTTTTTCCAGCAAGTTATTGCATTCAGCAATCTTCCGCAAACAGGCGGTCGGCAACCCTTGGTGGTCCCAAGAGTGCGCACAAGCTAACCGAGATGAAGAAACTCTACAGGCAATACAAAAAGACCCTTACCACTCTAAACATGATCATCTTTAAGGCAGCTGCTGCAAGATCTCGGCGAATTAATCGACAAACACGTAAACAATTTTTTTCGAACTTACATTTCGAATGTTAACTCCACAACTCCGCTTCCTGTAGTGTGGAGAGTTACACCGAAAATATCTCGTCGCTCCAACAACTCACCCAAAGTCCTCCGTTATGGGCCTGATATAACTGACACGATCTCCGCTCCTTCTGCTGTTGCAGAAGCATTAGGTTATAGTTTTGCTAGCCACTCGAGTTCTTTCCCCTATCCTGAAGCCGTTCAAAAATTGAGAACTAACGCTGCACTGCCAGACATTTCAACAGCGAAAGGAAAAGATCATATCTACAACCGTCTTTTTAAACTTACAGAGTATCAAACTGCACTAGCGAATAGCAAAGACGGTGCTCTTGGTCCAGACGTGATTTCGTACATCATGCTCCCTCATATCCATCCTCGGCATCAGCATTTTTGCTGGAATCTATATAACAGAATCGGATAGAATCTTCTTTTCCATCTATTTGGACAGCTTTTGTAATTTCTATCCCCAAACCTGAAACGATCCCGAAGCTTGGCGGGGACAACCAAGAGACCAATTTTTGCTTACTGTCATCCTTTAAATTAAGTAGGAGAAAATAGTTTCAGGTCGCTTTCTCCTGTTTTGGAGAGTCGCCAACCCCCTTTTTTTTTTTGTTTTTTCCCCCCCCAAACTTCCAGTTTGGTTCTGCCAAAATCGTTCGACCGCGGATTCCTTGTTAAAACTAGACCATAAATTCGGGAAGCCATCTCAACTGGTTGGGCATGGTTTTTTGGTCTCTTTGACTTGAAAAAAACTTGCGACACACAAACGTGGAGAACTGAGATTCTCACTTAAAATTCATTCGCTGGGTTTTCGCGGACAACTCCCGCTTTTCATTAAATGCCTTCTGTCATAACAGATACATCCAGGTTCGGTGCTCTTCTATTCTGCCATGCCATTTTTTTACTCTGGATGAAGGCGTTCCGGGCAAGGGTAGTGGTTCTAAGTGTATTGACTATTTGGGCCATCTCTGATTTAATGAGAGGATCGTTACTATCGTATCACAGAGCGACGGTCAATTTGTCTCGGCGTACTGTTAGTGGACCTTGCCTTAATTAGGCATATATTATATATATATATATATATAGATATAATCATTATAGTGATATATATATATAATAGGATATATATTTATAGAGGTAGAGTATATGATAATAGATATATATATATAGCTATATATATATATAGTATAATATAGTATATATAATATATAGGTATATATATATATAATGATCAAGTATATTAGTATATGCTAATTCTCCAGCTGAAAGGCCAATCTCTTCGGCTCACTGTTCTCCTCTAGGAGCTCAACCTCGGACGATTCTCGGTTCCCTCCAGCCTCCTGCCTTACTCCTCTCAGGTGTCCTATGCTTTGCCTGTTGGGTTACATTTTGATCAGGTGCGCATGGGCTCCTGAATCATCTAACGAACGTTAGAAGGGGGCGGGTGGCCGATGCATTCCCTCCCCGAAGTTTTGAGGGGAGTGTGCTTCCGTGCTAATCCCGCCCCTCGTTCAACTATATTGCTCTATGTCCTCAATACTGACACTTTCCCTCAGTGTTTGGAAGCACCACATGTCCAACCTATCCGAAAAAAGGAAGGCCGTCTTCTGATCTTCCAACTATGCTAATAGCTCTTACTTGTATTCTATCTAAGATCTTTGAAATCTTCTCAACTCTCATTTCTTAGATGACCTTTAATCTCATTCACTTCTTTCCGATCGCAGTACGGTTTCGGCGCTCGGGTCTACTGGTGATATACTTTCCTATATTACTGATTTATGGTTTTCCGCCCTTAGGAAACTACGGGGAGAGGACCTTGCGTGGTGGCGCTTGATATCCAAAGCGTTTGACCGGGTATGGCACTTATGTCTAGTTTTCTTTCAAAATGCTCAATATCCGGCTGTTGTTGATGGCGACTTCTTTTCTTTTCGTCAAATAAGTGGTGTTCCTCAGCGGTTCTGTTTTGTCTCCTACTCTTATTCCTACTTTTCATTATGATCTCTCACCGGCACTCTAAGTTCTAAACTCTATCCACTATATGCGATGACTTCCGACCCTTCATTAATTCAACTCAGGTTCAATTCTGCTCCTTCTTTTGCACCTCTTAGAATTGCCTCTCGTCTTAATCTTTCCGGATCTATTCTCCTGATCTGGATAGAATTTCGGGTGGGGTCGTCTCAACTTGGTGAAATTTAATTCTTTAACAACCTAACTTCTACAAATCTCTCCCTCTAAGACACTTCTAACTTTCCTATCTCCTTCGACGATTCTCTCGTCTCTCTGTTGACAATATAAGCATCCTTGGCCTTAACATAAACAAAAAAATGTCCTTGAAACCTCACATGCACATGGCTCTAGGGCGGTCTCAAAAGAAACTGGGAGTTTCTGTTTAGACTGCGACTTTTTTTCCTCTCACAGTTACTCCAGTTATACAGGGTGGGGCATTCCACCCTTGTAATGGAGTACTGCTCTCATATGCTATTGGATCTCAGGTTTACCCGGCTTTTGCATAGGGTCGAGTCAAAGGCTAAAAGACTTATAAACTGTCCTGTACTTTCTAGTTCACGTGACCTCTATCTTTGCGGCGCGATTGTTGGTGCTTTATCTCTTTCTATAGGTACCAGAAGTAGCGCAAGGTGCTCGAAGGGACCTTCATGCTCAGGTGCCATCCAGTCCTTTAAGACGGCCTCCGCTAGCACAAGGGGTTGCTGTGTCGGCACATGGGTTTTGTGTTATGATGTTAGCGAACTCCAGACTAGTTAGCTGCGGGCGCCTCCTCTTTCCTGCCACCGGATCTGTTTCTGTGAATTCTCTTCCATCTTCTGTGTTTTCCTGCTGAATTTAATCTCCTCACTTTAAAGCCCGCGTCTGTTGCCATCTGACGTAATTGCGATAGTTTTGAAATTTTTGTGTGAAGAGTAACACCGGCACTTGGGCCGACCCTCCTGAATAGGGCTTTGCCCATGAGTAAGCGGTGGTGATAACTGTAAAATATATATATTATTATCTATTATTATATATATATATAGTGACTATATATATACTAGATATAAATTATAAAAAAGCTAGATATATATATATATATATTTGAATATATATATATTTATATATATAATAGAGCTATATAGAAATATATAAGACAGACGAGAGAGATAGCCGGGCAAGGTCTTGCAGCTTATCCCTCGAACGGGCAGTTTAACTAGCTTATTGAGAATATTTCAAAATGGGTAACTCCATGGCTTTTCCATTTTTTCTGGCCCACCAAAACCTCAGCAAGTGCTTTTTTAGGAAAAGGGGAATCGAAGAACTGCCACATTCTTCCAGGCGAACCTAACCTTATATGTTCGCCCATTCCTGTAACTTCACAGGTCAAATTTCTAGGACTCATTCTAGATGACCGCTCTACATTTGCATCGCATATTAAACTCCTGGGAAAACACTTGTCATAGAGCGCTTGTCTGTTTAACGTCATCTCCCTCAAAATCTGTGTGATGTGCTGATCGAAAGGCCTCTTTACGTTCTAACATCGGCCCTATACCGTCGAAACTGGACTATGGTGTGCAGTATATGGTACAGGGCATCCGAACAACACTATTCACCTGTTGATTCCCACCAAGAACGAGGCGGATCTATTTTCACTGAACCTTCCGATCGTCTCCCGGGGTGAGCCTTGAAGTTTGAACCCAATGTGATGCCACTCTCTCTTCGAAGAGAATACATGATGTGTACAAATTATCTTCGTTTTCAAACCTCAATACCATCTGCTTTGACATCGATTCTGCAGGAGATACCTCAGAATCCTGATTACGGGCCATTTGCAAACACAGTTCATAACATCCTTAATTTCCTCAACATACCTCTGCAAAAGGTGCTGCCTTTCTCTTACGACGACGGGCACACACCTTGGCAATTCCCCGCTCCAACATTTTGCTTTGGCTTCTGACCTCCTCTCCAAATCAGAGCATCCCTGCTGCTTGTCTAAAGCATAACTTCTCTGTCTCATTCGTAGTTCACGGTGTAATTTAACTCGTGTTTACTGACGGCTCTAAGACAGGGGACATTTTGGGTGCATCTGCTGTCTTTCCAGACAGCAACCTCTCCTATACCCTCTCCCCTCATGCTTCAATTTTTACGGCAAAATTAATTGCTATAATGATTGCCCTTTCTCGAATTCTAATCCTCAACTAAGATTACTCGTATGTTTTTATTCGGATTCGCTCAGCGCGCCTACAGGCGCTTAAACTCTGATTCTAAAAATGCAATGGGATGCTCCCTCCTGTTAAAAAACAAATTATTTTATTTGGCCGCTACCTCTGCAAGTCAGCGGGTAATCTGGCAATAAAATGACGCTGATAGAAGAGGCACAAAATGGCCGCCATTATCTTTTCGGAGTTGTTCCAGGTAACCTCCCGAGGCCATTCGATAGGAGGCGCGCCTCCCATTACTATTACTTGCTCTCGTCGGGCTTTCGATCTGGTTAGCCAAGAGTGCTGACGAGGTGGTTAGAGGGGAGGTGAAACTGCAGAAATATAAGCCAAGATTGGTGATCGGTCCTCCTCCCACAGACGAAAGCGCAACTACCTAGGTATGGATACTGCAACGCCTCCACCGAATTGGCAGACACCAATTATCACTCACAGTCCCACGGGACCCTCCCAATTCAAATGTTTTGCCAGTAGCCATACCCCGCAATCTGGTCACCATATCTTCATGAATTGTTCCATCTGGGACCCTATTCGCAGTCGTTATTTTCCTACTTTACAGTCCATAACACCTTCTAAAAGTATCCCATATCTTATCTGAATCTTTCCGCTATAGCAATAATTCTATTTTCTTTTATCTCCAAGAAGTGAACATTCTTTACAAGATTTGAGTTTGTTATGTAATATTGGGAGTATTTTATAACCCGCAAGGATAAAAAATTTTATTGAGACATTTATTTATTTTGACTTGACTGAATATTCATTTTGTCATTCAAATCTTCCTTTTGACATTTGAAATATGTATGTGCCCGGGCCCGCTCATGGTGTCGATTTTTTCAACCCAGTGTGGCCGCTTTTGTGAGACGTGGTGGGTTCTGTACATTGACTCCAAAAATAAAAAAAAATTAGAATATAGTATTATACTTTTGAAAAGCAAAATGTATTATTTTTTTCTCCATTTGAATTTGAACAATTCTGAAATTTTCTGAAATATATATTTTTAAACTATTTTCCAGATTTTTGTTAAATTTTGAAATATTTATACATTTTAATGAAAAGGAATGAGTAAAAATGGAATAATCATTAAACTATTTTTTTAACTGATGGGCGATGTTCTTATAATAAAACTGAAAAAAATGGGGGGGGGGGGGAATGACAAAAAAAGATTTTTTTTTGTTTTTTTAATGAAAAAAAATTAGAAAGATCTTTTTTTATCACTATAATATATAATAAATTATAATAATTATAACTATTTTTATTATAATTATAAATATAATTATAATAATAATTATGATAATTATAATAAATAATAATTATAATAATAATAAATAATAATTTAATTAACAAATTAATTAATGAAAAGAAATAAAAACCTTTTTGATCATTACGTGGTACGATAATAGATAAAAAAATATAATAAATAATATAACAATAATAATGATTATCATACTAAAATTAATAATAATAATACCTATTTATAATAATCTTAATACTAACAATTATATAATAATCATAATTAAAATAATTACAATTATAATAATTATAATTATTATAATAATTTTATTTAATAAAACGAAAGACTTTTTGCATCAATATTTTGAATATAACAATAAATTATAGTAATTGTATATTACAATAATACTAATACTAAGAATACATAAGTTATAAGTAATAATAATTATAACAATTAAAATAATAATTCTTATAATATTAATTATTAATAATAATACTAATAATAATTATTATTAAAGTAATTCATAATGACATTTTGATAGAGTCATTTATAATAAATAATACTAATAATAATACCACTACTACTAATATATATATATTATATTATATATAAGGTTATAATATATATATTATATATTAAACTATAATATATATCATATATAAATTATAATATATATAGATTGCTGGTGTGTTGGTGTGTTGTGTGTGTGTGTGTGTGTGTGTGTGTGTGCGTGTGTGGTGTGTGTGTGTGTGTGTGGTGTGTGTGTGGTGGTGTGTGGTGTGTGTGTGTGTGTGTGTGGTGTGACCCTACATTGATGATATGACATAGTGAGGGTCCGTCGCGGTCCGTGAAGCCCTTAAGGGTGGATGGGTTCTTGACTGCGACGAGTCTCAACTAATAGGTGTAAGGGGGGTGGGGGGAGAGGCTGGGCTTTCTTATCGACTTGATGTCATATTCGTTCTACTCACTTTTCCTTGCTCCGGGGGCAATGCACGCCCCTTACCCCAAGTCTTTGGGATAAAAGGTGGATAAATGATTTTATATATATATAGGTATATATATATATTATATATAGTATATATTATATATATATAATTATATATATAATATATATTATAATATATATTATATATATATTATATATATATAGTTATATAATATATATAGTATATACAACAGTAAATATATAACTATAGGGTGTAATAGTATAATATTAATAGCGGAGTTAATGAAAATTATGATATAGTATATATAATATAATAATATAGATATATATTCGTATATAATGATATATATAATGATATATATATATATATATAGCTATATGAACGTAATAGGCAAACAATTATAATAATATATTATGAATAATTATAATAAAAAACTATTATGAGCAAATTATTTTTTTAAAACAAAATATGAAAAAAAATTTTCGGGTTTATAATAATAATATAATAGATAATAAAATAATAAAATGAATATAAATAATATAATATAATAATAAATAATAAATAATAATTATAATAATGGCAATTATTATAAAAATAAATTATAATAATACTAAGAAAATAATAATTATCTAATTATAACTAATAATTTGTAATAATAATAATATTTTAAGAAATTATAATAACTATTAAATATTATAAAAAATTACATACTACTAATATACAGTAATATATATATATGATATATAATTACATTATATATATTATTAGAAAAATTTTTTATAAACAAGCTGTCAGGTCTGTAAAATTTTCTTCACTTAACTTGGAATTTGCTGATTATATATGCAATATCGTATAGAGAAGATGAATCCATATATATATATATATATATGATATTATATATTTACTATATATATACTATATTATAATATTACAATTATAAATATATATATATATATATATTATATATATATAATATATATATCTACAGAAAGAAATACCAGTAATAGTGCTTCTTTAAATTGTATTAGTGACTGTCCTTCAAAAGGAATTCAAACTAAGGCATCCAGCACGGAAAATTCAAATAAAAACCAAAGAAAATGTCGACGTCCACCTATATCTAATTCCAAAAAAAAAGAAAAAGATAAAATTCGGGGTTGATGCTTTTTTGTTAATCAAACAAAGTAAGAATATGCCACATGTTGTACGAATACTCAAACCGACTAATGGAATTCACCACCTGACTCTACTTAGCACTTATGTAATGAACTCCTGCAATTCTTTAACATATATATACTATATACTAATTATATTATATATATAACTATATATATATATATATATATTATATAATATATATACTATATATTATATTATTATTAACTGTATAATATGATATATATACTATATATATATATATATCTATATATATATATTATATATATTATATATATATATATTATATAATATATAGTATATATATATATATATTATATATATTAATATATTATATATTTATATAATATATATATATATATATATATATGGAGGCAGATGCTCGCGGTCTCCAGGCCAGTAGCACTCCTGGTCACCATTCCAGATATTATTATGAAAACCTGCTCATTATGAACGCTATATTATTCACTAGATAGGAAAAACTATCTAAATTGATTCGAAAATATTTCAATGCAATGCAAAGTTTTGGCCCTTTGATTTTTGGGTGTCATGGCCCTTTCGCAGAGGCTTAAATCGATTACAATCGATTTTTCAGAGTTTTTTTTTGGATTATCCCCCAGGTTCGATAGAGAACAGAAAGTGAAAGACTAAACAAGTTTATAAACAATGCAAAAGGAAAATTTCTTCGTTCCGTTTTTTTCGACAGCCTTCACTTAAGTCGTTTTGACTCAGGCTGTGGGTCATTAATTACAACTACATGCAATATTTGTTACTATTGCTCCTTTCGGTAAAGAATCTATAATTAAGATTGACAATTGATTATGTCATACGGAGCGCCATTATTCTCTGATTTCATTATGTCATGGGTTCTCCAGAAAATTGGTGAAAATCGGAACAACTACTGCGCATTAGAGTCTCCATATTTGCGGCCCTAGGGTGACTAAATGTTAGATAGTTTGTATAACAAGAAATTTACTCAGCCTATAGAAGGATGTATTACTTCAAATTGGTGCAGTGCATATACGTTCTATCTCACACTGACACTCCCTACTAACTGACAAGATTCCAATGTGGAAAGTGGACTTTATTTTTGGCGCTTATATAAACTTGCAGAGGTTCAAATGCAAATTGTTTATCCTGTACTACAGAGGAGAAACTATTTCTAAATCAACTCACCTCACCTCCCTACACAAGAACCTAGTGGGTCCATCGGTTTCAGTAGCAAGTTATTGCGCCGCCAATGCCCGTTTGGACATGGAGCAATACATCCGAGATCATTCAGACCTCCTTTACCACTCAACACATTTTTCTCATTTTTTCCTTACTCTGAGGCATACTTCCTATCATATGCCTCAGCCTTCCTTCTAAAACGCCTGACTATATAGAACTTATCTATCCAATATGCAACAAAATTGTAAGAAGAAACTCCATACGTTAGTCACATAGATGCCTAAGCAGTGGATAACACAAAACATCTGCCACCTTCACGACACACTTGATGAAAACCAATTGGATTTGCAGTCTAGCACCACCACGAAACATATACGTATATACAATTCACACAACGGACCTTCATAACAAAAACAAAGAATAGAAGCTATAAACAAATACACAACTGCCCTGATACACCAAAAGAAGCTCACCTACCCGACAACTATCCAGAACGCAAAAATTCTACGGTTTACGAGAAAACACATATCACATATCTCACTTCTAATCAGAATACATCTACACTACTCTATATAGCAACTCACTACATAACATAACCAAACACCCACCACAAGACCACAGCTGCTTAAATTGAAAACTACCAAAAATACAATCTCTCACAATAATGTTAAATCACAATTTACGAAAAAAAAAATACGACTAAAAAGCCCGTGCTGTGGAGGACCCTATACATTCCCACTCACCTCACAACATCTGCCCTTAGAAGCTTCAATCAACACCTTTCAATAACCCTACTACGTCAACACCTAATTGTCAGAAAGGTGATTTCATGCTACAACTCCCGCTAACATAACGTAACAACGCATAAGAAGCAGATCATAGAGGACAGAGGACATCATTTCATAACCCTTGAAATTTCAACATTCATAAAGCAACACAGCATACAGATTACGGCCTCTCCAAATCAACCAACTTAACTATCAACACCAGGCATACACTTATGCTAAACCATAACTTAGTATACAAATTATATTGAACACGAAACCCGATTTAAACTAAGCCAACCCACCCACCATCCATAAAAATATCCAAAACGTCAAAAATAAAAGAAAATCAAGTTTCGATAAATCGTCATAACTACAAAAAAAAAAAAAGCCGACATGAAACACAATTGCAAAGGAACTAACGCCCCCCCCCCCCTCATCATCAACCCTTCCAATAACCCCAATCAAAATTGTCACAACACCAATAAAAGATCAACGCTTACCAAAACACCCTCTTGAGGATAGCATAACAATAAAAAATATAACCAACCCTAACACTGAATCGGAAACCTACTTAATTAACAATCTCCCATCCTACAACTTAAACACATATGGAACAAAATCACTAAACATTTAATGAAAACATTCCTTCGTATTCAACTTTCAACACGCGATTAACACCATCTGTAACGTGGAACCCAATCAACACATGAGTCAAGAAACTCAAAATTAACGCATTTATCAAAACCCAAACATCAACACCTTTGTCCAAAAGAACGGCCCCAACAGTTCTTGCAAATTTACTTTCGCAATGCAAAAGTCAACCCCTCACACTCCTCAAAAACAGTTTATACAAGCCTCAGGAAATAAAACAACCAACCGACTAACAATATGAAATAACCAAAACTGACTTGAAACAATACACTAAAAGTACCCTTAACAAAACTAGCTCAGCAACAGGTTAAAGAACACATATCTCACATAACAGCCTTATCACGTAGGATAACGCTTAACCCACAGAGCGAGACGACGAGGGAAGCGAGACGAGAGAGAGAGAGCGAGAAGAGAGACGAGAGCGAGTGAGAGAGAGACGAGAGAGGAGAGAGAGAGAGAGAGCGAGAGAGAGAGAGAGAGAGAGAGATGGAGAGTAGATGACAGCAGAGAGAGAAAAGAGACGAAGTAGAAGGAGGAGAGAGTAGAGAAGAGAAGAGAGAGAGAGAGCCAGGAGAGAGGAGAGAAGAGAGAGAGAAGAGAGATGAGAGAGAAGAGAGAACGAGAGAGAGAGAGACGAGAGAGAGAGAGACCGCGCACACCGACGAGCAGCGACGAGGGGAAGGAGGAACGAAGGAGGCAAGCACGAGAGGAGAGGCACCGCAGAGACGACAGAGAGATCGACCGCCCAACGACAGAAGAAGGAGAGAGAGAAGAGAGAGAGAGAGAGAGAGAGAGAGACGGACAGAGAGCCCACGATGGCACTAGAGAGAGATGAGACAGCGAGAGAGAGAGCGAGAGAGACGAAGTCCCTTCCACCTCTTCCGTTAGAACAAGCAAGTAAAGTAGAAGAATTGATAGGCCCGACCATCGGAAAAGAAAGCCAAGCCCTTAACCGCGCCCCTTTTATACTTCTTAAGTGAGAACTCGTCAGCAGTAAGAAAAATCCACCCTAGAACGAGCTTCACGGGACAGCGACCGACAATCACTATGGCATCTCGTCAAGTGGGGTTCATCCAATCCTTTGGCCAGGTGGGAAACAACCATACACCCTCAACTAAAACCCCAGCATTATATTAATAATTATAGACACCCTTTCTTGCTTAGTCCTCTGCCCAACCATCACAATTCTCATCCTCCAGGATAATACAATAATATCCCAATTTTTTTCTTCGGTCTCCCGTCGGTCGATTCCCAACACAAAAAACCATGCATCACACTAAAGAATCCGCTGTAGCTTAACCGACCTAATCATCCCATAACTATTCACTATAGACCTAACCATAACTCAACGTACTTTACCATATTATTAACATCTCATTTATCCTTATCTTTCTATAGCACATCCAACAAGTATCATTCCTCTTTTATCAACTTCTTCTCACACCTAATCCCCTAAGATTGTCATCTGAACACATGTGGTCTTTAGATTGTAATCTCTTATTTCTCAAGCAATAGTCTATTACTATACAATTAACCTGGTAACAAACATCCCTCTATTAAGACGCCCTAAGTGGCACTCCCAGAATTAGTACTTCGATATCCAAACGAGTGGAATTGCACAGCATCCTCCTTCGCATTCCACCGCCACAGCTATACTAACTAACTTGCATATTCCAGTTCCATTTTATCATCCACAATAATATCCTAAAATATCTTTAACCACCACCACGACACTCTGGTTCAGCTGCTCGCAATATATAAAACCTAATTTAAACCACGAGGACTAGACGCCATCACTCACCAACCCTAACCTCTCCTCCTATCTAGTCCCCATCTTCAACCCCGCTTTTAACGCACTCTGCCACATCTCTCTACAGTCTGCATCACTCTCTTAGAATTCACCACCAAAGCCAAATCAATACGCAAATAAGGTAGGGACTCATCTCTCTTCCATTCTCCACTTCTTCTAACACATACTTCCTGCACTCCCTCCCTCACACCTCCTAACTTCTATTTCCATAACAACAATCCATCATACAAAATTGAATAACCAAAGGAGCGCATACAGTAATACACATCCCTGACTTTCGCTATTACACTCACTTCCCAAACATCACTTTTCAAAACACCAATTATTCAAACCACCTTCGCTATCGTAATAATACTTATGATTAACATTAGAAGCTTTAACAACCACACAAATATAATCATAAAACCGGTGCATACTGCTTTCGCTAATTAATCTCCTCAAATCATACGCCTGTTGACATAATCATGCAAATTCTAAAAACAATTTATCTCTTCTTCTCCCTTCGATATTATATAATCGTTTTGTTTCAGATGTAAATAAACTGATTCTATGCTCGCATATAACTCTAAAGCAATAACGTCCACTCTAAACGCACTTGTTCTTAGCCAGCAACTCAGCCTATCCAGTCCACTCGACGCACTCGTTGTCACCCCATCATATTCATAATCTTCCTACAAACTACAATAAACTAATTCCCCCCTACTCAACTCTCCTCACGCTTTTCAAGTCTCTCACCTCTTCTCACTCAGGGCGGTAATATTACTGTCTCTTCTCGCCAATCCTTGGGACAAACCACTCATAACGCTTTGTTACATTGCACTAATTCTAAACTCCAATCAAACATCATCCAGTCGACTCCCGTTCTTGATCATTCTCCAGTAATGTTCATCTATATTGCAGAGTCCATTCTTCAACTGTTCTCACTCTAACCATAATACAAATAATTTTCCCTCCTTACCATCTCTAAATCCAAAATACTTATAATATCCTGCCACCATCCCCCCACACACCCAGTTCACGACATCACTCCTCCATTACTGCCATTTTATAACAGATTTTCCGAAAAGCGATATTCCTTCTAACATCCCTCCCACATCCATTTCGATCAAGTTACAGCACCATCCTATTCAAATATTCTAAGCAGCATTCCATTATTCCTCATTCTAACCATTCGCGGCTTTATTATTCTTGTAAGACCCCATTCTCATCCTCTCCCTACTAAACTGTTCATCTTAAACACTAATTTTTTTTCTCTCCCATCTTATGCACCTTTTAAGATATTTATTTTATTTTTCCATCCTTATATAATCTTCATACCATTTTCCTCTTTGAAAACTTTCAATCTTAGGTTTTAGATACACTTCAAACCAAGCGCCTGTTTTTTAACTTATTACTCCCGCTTGCTACTCCATCTTCCAATATCAACGCACTCAACTGTTAACATTCTTATTCCTACTTTAGCACATGCATCCACATACTTTCTTTGCACAGCTAACAACTGCTTCAGGAATTTCATAGTATATAACTTATTCAAACTGTTAATAATCAAGGTACAACTGAATCTCCCTCCTTTTATGCGAGCTGCTCTTCACAATACTTACCATACATTAATCTCGTTTCACTTAAACTCTCACTCTTAATTCTTCCCCTTAATTCTATCCACTTCCTCTCCATCCAAAAGCCCTACAAACTTAACTCTCTCGACACACAACACATCACGCATTGATACCGATTAATCCCACTTCCTACTTTCACGACTTAACATCCAACACATACTTCAACATCTTCACCAACACAAAATTAATTATCATACTATATTCAACATTCGAAACGGGCATTCTATATCTAACTAATAGATATTTATGGATACTCTTGTGTTTTAAGGAAAGTATTACTCACACACATTCTCCATCTCTCCTCACAGAAATCAATCAGCCTTTTATAATTCCATCTCATTTTCTCCCGAACACTGACCAAAACCCCTGTTATTATCTCCATCCTTTTTTGATGAACCTATTCCAACCCATTTTCGGTCAACCTCAAACATAATCAATCTGAAGGTCCGTAAATATCACCACCCTATCACAACATCATTCTCAGATTTATCCAGAAAATCGCATCATATATACCTTCAGTTACACATACAGTTTATTCTTTGGACCTATATGTCACAACCACACATACCTTGACATTTTCAAACTTACTTTTAACCATTAGTATATTCTTAGAATCACACATAACATACATATACAGATACTGTAATAAAGTCAATCTCATCAGAAGTACAACTTCCTTCTCTCGCCCTTTTATTCTCTTTCACATTTATGCACACACATTTCACACCACCCACTCTTTTTCACCGTTTTCTCCTCTCATCTTTGTTTCAGTCACACAAGCAGATCAAATTTGCCCTTTCTAATACCATTCATCACTCTCTCCTCTCTCCTCAAAACTATTCCTCTGACATTCCATGTGCCCATGCAATTCAGACATTTTCACCGAAAGATAGAAGCCCGTTTCTGCGATCACAACCTTCTCCAAGGCATGCATTAGCATTCTGGCAAAAGATAAGTGGTAGTGGCAGCCAACCCAACTACGCCCGTCCTTAGTCGCCTTCAATACGACACGCAGAACATACAATGTGGCAATTCTTTCTCCCAACCACATAGGGGATATAGAGGAGTAGAGGGAATGTCTGTATTAACCGATGTTGGCTAGAAGAATGGGTGTGGGGATCATAAGTAATGTGTATGAAAGGTGTCGCTGGTCTTAAAAGGATGTTTTCCTGGAAGGATGTAGTCCTGTAAAGAATATGAACGCAAAAGAGAAAGACGACCATTAAGCAATGGAATACCATATGCAAATGGGAGGTATTCATTGCCTGCGAGTATGCATCATATACTCTACTACTATCATTATATATATTACTAGATATATAATATTATTATATATTATACTATATAATTATATATATATATATATATATATATATAATATATATATATATATATATAATTCTTATCAGCCTTAGGTCCAGTAACATTTTTCCAGTACAAGTACTCTAGATTTTGCCTAAGTACATGGATCAAGTACAAATATTACATATAATATTGAATTTGCATAATATTATATTATATACTATATACTAGTAATATATAAAAAACTTAATATTAATACTATTATAATATTATTATATATACTAGTAGATGGACTGACATTCCGCAAATACCGCACTAGAATTAAGACATCTGCATCCCGCATCCTCACTAACGGGCACATACCGCATCCGCATCCTCACTTGAAAATGAGGATGTTGTCGGATGTTTTCTACATTTGATTAAGTGCCTATAAAATAAATATTATTTGTCATCATTATTAATGGGAGTTTATGGGAATAAATTGTAATTTTGAAATAAAAGATTTTCATATTATCACACCTCATATTAATACTTAAAAAAATATATACTATATATATATATATATATATACTAATATATATATATACATATATCGTTTTTATTTTTGAACAACTATATATACATATATATATTGTAAAAATATTATTGATAATAAATATCTATAATATAATATATATATATATTTATATATATATTATATATATATATATATATATATTATATATTATAATCTCTCTCTCTCGTGGAAGCAAAAAATGAAGCGGAGAGAGTGAAGAGGAGGGCAAAGAGGAGGTGGCTGAGAAGCTAGAATAAAATTCATGATGATATGAAGGAAAGAAAGAAGAAGATTTTTTAGGAATTGGCAAGAGTTCGAGGGCGAAGAGTAGAAGTTGTAATATAAAGACAAAAATGAGAACGTTGGTAAGCCCGGAGGAAAAACAAAAGGTGGATAGAGTCTTTGATGAGTTGTTGAATGTGGAAGTGAGTGCAGTCGGATAGAGGATAAGGGAGAGAGAGGAGGAGGAGGAGAACGTGGAGGGGAGAATAGGGATGAGGTAACTAGCGGAGTGATAATTTGAAGGAGGCGTTATAGGAAATAATGAAGAGCGTGAACCCTCTGTGAGGCATGGGATAAATATTGAGTTGCTGATGGAGGGAGGAGAGGGGCGATAGCCCTTGATGCTGCAGATTTCTGACAGTTGTGGGGCGTAAAGAGTAGAGTGCTTGAAGGGTTGTGGGAAGGTCATGAAGTTCCCATTTATAAAGGTAAGGGGGACGCAGGAAATTGTAAAATTATGGAGGAATCTCCTAAGGATTCAATGGCGAAGTATATTGAAAGATATTAGAAAGACAAATTAAGATCACAAATAGAGCAAGGATTGGGGTGAGAGCAGTATGGGTGCAGAGAAAGTCGTAGAAAGTACTACAGAATTTAATGTTTGCAATTTTTGAATATAAAGGATACAGGAAAAGACATGGGATACAATTAGAAGGCATATTCGCCTTCATTGACTTGAATGAAGCATTTGATTCTGTAGCCCAGAGAGAAAGCTGTGGAGAGTTCTGCGAGAGGGATTAATGAAGTTGGAGCAGACTGATGAAAGGCAGTAAAAAAGTACAACATACGCTGAATAGATAAGTAGGTAAGACATGGATATAAAAACGAGGAATGCGTTTGATGTAAAAACTGGAGTAAAGCAGGGTAGTGTGGTGTTGTCGCCGATCCTGTTTATAGCGTATTTGGACACTAGTCATAATGAGGTGTAAAAAGCAGAGTTTAGAAGAGATTGCGGAGACATCAAAGTATCCTGCAAGAATGATTTGGCGTGTTGGAGTGGAGATATTGAGAGGTTGCTGTGTTTCTCAGAAAAGTTGAGAGAAACAGGATTGAATTAGAATGTGGAGAAAACAGAAATAATAGGAGAAATGTAGGAGAGGAGGAGGAGGAGTTGATATTGGAGGTAGACGGTAGAGTAGATTAAAAATGTGGATAGATATAAATTAATTAGGAAGCATTTGATGAGTAAGGGGTTGTGGTGCAAAGGAATTACTCGTAGTAGGATTGAAGCAGTATGGCAGGAACTGGTAAGAGCAGTATACCCCATCTTGAAAAGATAAATATAATGAACAAATAGAGGTGAAGGAAGCAATATACGAGGGAGTGTTTACGCCGATACCTGTTGTATTGGGCGGAGACTGGAGCATGACAGGGAGTAGAGGAGAGTAGAATTTCAGACAGCGGAGTATGATGTGTTGAAGTGACAGTAATTGGAAGACTCGAGAAGAGACAGAGTGAAAAAATAAACGAGACAGGAGGGAGAGTGGGTGTTAAACATGAATGAATAAGTGGGACAACGCAGAATGATGATCTGTGGGGACTACTGGAGAGGATGCAGGGAGAGAGAGTTTGCCAGCAGGAGGGTTGGGCAGGTGAGCTTGGAGTTGAGTGAGACTCGAGGGAAGACCGCGGAAGAGGTGGAGAGACACGACAGTAGAGGATTCATTGAGGAGATACCAGATGCCTGCATGGATGACTGATGGTGATGGGATTCGTGATGGATAGAACAGATGAAGAGGAGGTTGGCCCATGAACAGGTCTCGAAGCCTGACTGGGAGGAGGATGGAGAGATATATATTACCATAAGTTTCTTTTATATATATAATCTATATATATATATAATAGATAATATATAATATATATAGTATATATATAATTATTTAAAATAAATATACACAAATAATTATGTCATACGAGGATCTGCATACGAGTCCGCATCCGCATCCTCGTAATTTTAAATTAACATCAACATCTTTAATAATCATTTAAGATCCGCATCCGCAATTCAAATATTGACATCCGGTCATCACTAATAATTCGGTATTTATAATATTTGATAAATTCGGAGCAGATAAACACGTTATATATAATATAAATTAATTATATATATAACTATAAAATATATATATAGTATATATATATATATATATATATCGTTATTAAACTGTGGGGATGTGGGATAGAAGGTCGAGAGATGTGGGATGGAGGAGGTAGAGAGAGGGCAAGAGGAGGAAATAACATTGGAAGAGGTGAGAGAGGCAGTAAAGATACTAAAAACGGAAAAACTCGTGGTACACAGACGAATTAGTGCCGAGCTCTATAAGACAGGAGAAGAGGTGATAAAATGTGTTGTAAGCAATATAAACTAAAAGAAGATAATGTGAGAGGAAGAAATTGTGACGTGAGGAAGTGAGGAGAAAGCACAATATGCCCCAATATTCAAGAAGGTGATAGAGAGTATGTGGTTAACTCATAGAGGGTAGACTTTTTAAAAATAGATAGCACAAAAATATATGAAAAGAGAATATTGGAGAAGACTGCGAAGACGATTTGAAGGATTCTTGGGAGAATGGCAATATGGATTCAGAGCGGACAGAAGCACAACGGAGCCACTATTTTACATTAAAATGTTGGTAGAAAAAACGATAGAGTGGAACGAGAAATATGATATAGCCTTTTTGGACTTGGACGCATTTGATTAGATAAATAGAGAAAAGTTATGGAAAGTGCTGGAAGAACGGAGTATGCATCACTGCAAGCTGCTAAAGCAATAAAAACACACTCACAAGACTTCTAGGAATGCCAAATAATGGGGGGTAATGGGGATTGACGAGTGGTTCAGGTAGATACGGGGAAATGAGACAAGGCAAGCGTTATCTCTCGACGTTAACTGTCATAATATATATGGGGTCTTTGGTCTGAAGAGAATTCATAGAGAAAATGTGGAACACATCCTGGTGTATGTTGACGACACACCGGAAGAGGGAGCAGTTTACGATATATCGGACAGATGGAATGACAATGACTACAATATAAAATTCATACCGAAATGTCTATTATGATACTAGCATCGTGTTTGGAAGGAAGATTATAAACATGAGAATAGAAGACTGCACTGAGACCACGTGGTTGAAGATATCAATATTCTGGGGAGAGATTTGGTGGAGGGGGCTGGAGGAAATGAAGGCGAGTTAAGGGAAAGATGAAAAATTTGAAAAAATGTTGGTGCACTGTACCATACTAAAGAAGAGAGAAATACCTACAGGAGTGAAAATGATAATATATAAACATTATTGACACCATTACTGATATATGGGGCCGAAAGTTGGGCCCTACAGTCCATTATATATATATCTATATATTATATATATATATATATAAATATTTATTTCTAAACATATTTAACATCTACATAAAAAGAACATATAATCATTGCTTTATATTCATAAAATAGAATTCTATTTAGATACATATATAAGAAATCATAAATTATCTTCAAAATGAATTTAAAAAATAATATATATTGGCAAGTTAAAAATGCCAAAAGTATTTGCAAGTACTTTTTGCAAATTTTTTTAGGTACAAGTACCAGGGCATTTGGTTTAGATACTGCAAGTAAAAATACATAGTGCCCAAAATGTATCTAAGTGCAAGTACAAGTACTTGTACTTGAACCCAAGCCTGATATTATTATATAAATATAATATATATTATATCTAATATATATATATATATATATATTATATAATATATTATATATATATATATATAGTATATATAATTAGTATATATATATATATATACGCTATAAATATAATATATGACGGTCAATGTACAGTGTAGCCTCACCAGGGCTTCACAAAGATAGCGGCCACAACTGGTTTGACTATCACTCACATGGGATTTTCACATTTAAAATTAAATTTTCTTAAATATACAAGATATTCAATAAATAAAACTAAATAAAATTTATAATCTTTTACATTAAATAGTCCTAATATTACATAATATGTTGTAAAAACTTTTATGATCTTGGAGGTACAAGATTTTAGAAGGTGTTATGGACGATATAAAGTAAGAAAATGGCGACGGAGAATAGAGGTCAAGTTGGGAACAATCAATGAAGATGGTGAAGTAACCACAGATAGCCAATCCAAGTAGATGGAAAATTTGACAAATGGGAGGAGGGTCAGCTAACATATAGTGACTGTGAGTGATTTGGTGTGAGCAATACGGAGGCGTGCAAGTATCTTGACATTGTGTAGAAGCGATTTTGTCGGTTGGGAGGAAGAGCCACTCACCGGATGTTCAGGTTTTATTTCTAAATTTCGCTCCCTCCTGATCAATTCGTTCAGCATTCTGCCATTAAGACCGAAACCTTTCGGTAGAAAGAATAGAACATCAGTTGAATGGGGGCGGCTTGTGGAATGGCATCAAGAGGGACCTAGAACAGCTCCGAAAAGAACAGGTCGCCAATTTGGCCTCTCAGCATTTCATGCTCAGTTACCCTTATATGAGAGGGGGTCCAAATAGAATGTAAGGTTTCTTAGCGGGAGTGGAGTAGCAGAAGGAAATTTTTTTGTAGACAGCAGTATATTGCCTTTTTGTAGCACGCTGAACGAATATGAATAAATGACAATAAGAATGGTCTTGGTTTAGGGATAGAATTCAAGAAAAAGCAATTCATTATAGCCATTAATTTTACCGTAAAATTGAAGCATGAGGGGAAGGTAGTGGGAGAGGTTGCGGTCAGGAAAAAACAGCAGACGCGCTCACACTGCCCGTTTTAGAGCCGATCGTTAAACACTGGATGTATAATTTTATCGTGAACTAAGGAATAGCACAGGAATGATTGCCTTTAACAAGGCATGCAGAGTGGAGATTTGGAGAGAGTGGTCAGGGCCCAAGCAAATGATAGGAGCGGGAAATAGCCAAGGTGTATAGCCTTCATCATCATAAGAGAAAGGCAACACTTTTTGCAAAAGGATGTTGAGGAAGTCTAAGGATGTTATAAACTGTTTGCAATGGCCAGTAATCAGGATTTTTGAGGTTCTCCTGCAGAATCGGTGTCAGAGCAGACGGTGTGTGGGATTTGAAAGCGGAGCTAACTTGTTCACATTGATGGTATCCCCTTCGAAGAGAGAGAGAGAGTGGCATCACATTGAATTTAACTTCTCAAGGATCACCAGGGGGGACCATCGGAAGGCTCCTGGAGATACGTATCGCTACTCTTCGTTTTGGACTGGAATCTAATCAGGTTGTAGTGGGGAGTAGTGGGAGGCCTGACCATATACTAAACATTCAATAGTCGCATGCTTCGACGATGGTATTAGGGTGAAATAGAAGGATGTATAATGGACTTTTGCGGTCAGCACCCCAAGATTTTGAGGACGTAGTTGACGTAAGCACGGTCACACTGATTGACAAGTCGTTTTTTTTCCAGAAGGTTTAATAAGGCGGTGCGTTTGATTAAGCCTAATCAATCTAAAATGAGTCCCTATAAATCTGAACTTGCTAAGTTCCAGGAATGGGGTCGAACCATATAAGGTTAGTTCGCTGGAAGACGGTACGCAGGTTAACTTCGATTTCCTTTTTTCTCTTAAAAGAGCACCGCTGAGGTTTTGGCTGAGAAAGCAGACAATGGAGCCATGGGAGTTCATCCCATTGTGAATATTCTCAAGAAATAGCTAGTTGAAGTTACCTTTCAAGAAATGGCAGGCAGCCTGGCACCGGGTATATATAACGCAAGGTCATACCAATACGAGAGAAATGTTGCTGTTTTGATGGGGTAGAAGTAAACGATGTTATTAAATCCGAAATTAATAATAATATGCTTAGAACACTACTTCTGCAAACGCCTACATCCAGAGTAAACGAGCATGACAGAATAAAAGGGCACGCAGAACCTGGAAGTGGATCTATTTTCTATTTTAATGAAGAATGAGTTTACACGCGAAACCGACGAATGGAAGAGTTTTAAGGAGAATCCAGTTCTTCCCGACATTGTGTCGTAAGCTACTTTTCAAGATCAAGAAGACACCAAAAACATCCACTATTGAGAAGACTTCGGAAGTCTATGGTTCTAAATTTACACAGAGACCGCGGTAGAACGATCTTTGCGTAACAAATGGAAGTTGAAAAAAGCCTGGCGAATATTATATATTATATATAATAGTAGCAACATATATAAATATAATTATTTTTATATATAATTATATATATAGTATATATATTATATAGTATATTATATATATATATATATATAGGTATATCTATAAATAATATCTTTAACCCCGAAGCCGCCCACTGATTATATTATATTAAGTATATATATATTATATATATTGATATATATATATATATATATATAGTATATATTATATTATATATATTATCTATATATATATATATATATATATAATATATATATTGTATATTATATATTATATATATTATATATATATATTATATATATTATATATATATTATATATATTATTATATTATTATATATATATATATATCTGTACACACGAGCCGCCATGATATACTATATATACTAGGATATTATATTATTATCATATCTATATATAATTATTTATATAATATTAATATAATATAACATATAATAATATATTATAATAGATATAATATATATATATATAGTATATATATATATTGTACCGAAACGACCGTCATATATATCGTATATATTATATATATATATATATATAATATATATATATATTATATATATTATATATATGATATATATATATATAATATATATATATATATATATATATATATATAACTATTTGAGCTAAACTTTGGGAATCTTACGTCAAATTCTCAATACTTTTTTTTCATATTTAGCTGAATAGCATTTCTCACAACACTCTTTAATGGAAAGCGAGTACGTTCAATATTTAAGAAATTTTTCGAGAAATGACTTTCAGAACTTTATGACTATATTATATATATATATAGTATATATAATATATTATATAGTTTATATTAGTTATATATATATTATTATATATATTACTATTACATATATATCTATATATAAATAATATTATAGTTATATATATCTAGCTAAACACAGCAATTTAATAAGCATACCAACAGAAAGACTTAATTTAACACTTACCTTGGAATAAACTAGTAGTGGGAAATCGAGGCACCAATCACCCACCCAACTTACCCCTTGAGATCCAAGAAGCCTCTGAGGCGGATTTAACGTATATTGTGGGCTGAAAAAAATTATGATTACCTATTTATACATTTAAATAGGCTACTTACGCATATTGATGCTCGGAAAAATTCGGGAGAATATTATACTATCTAGCCTTCTTGACAGTGTGGTACGAATCCTAATTATCAGGGACAACTTGCAGTCCCGAAAAGAAAACTCTATGGATCGAACTCAAAGTACCATTGACAACCAACCAGATTGACCCTCAACCTCAGTCAGAGTCTATTTTAAATTTCTTTTCTATATTTAAAAATGAAAAAGATAACTCTCATGCAAAAGCGTGGTGCTAGTGTGTGGTGTTAAATTTCTTTTTTAATAATATTAAAACTGAAAAGAACCTCTCATGCAAGCGTTGGGTTGTATCTGTTGTAGGTATAATGGGAAAAAGACAACCAACTAAGAATACCAATATACATAGAATTTCTTACTTTCAAATGACTATTTATTCGTACTTTTAACTTTTTGTCTATTAGAACAAGGAATCCTACATGCAGTGATTTACTAGTGTCATGAGTACAAACTTTCTGATCAAAACTTAGAAATAGGAATAAAAACCAAAACCAGAAATAGACATAAAATATATATATAATAAAAACAAGATTGTGAAAAAGCCTGTAGTTATTGCAATAATAATCATTATATATATATATTATATATATCTATATATATATAATATACTAATGAATATATAACCTTTATAAATATATATATAATAAGATATACTATATTATTTATTTTAGGCTATAATATATATATATATAATATATATATTATAATATATATATATACTATCACTATATATATATATATATAA
>JABUQX010112558.1:0-2500 GCA_015478945.1 Trachelipus rathkii
TTATTTGGTCTTTCCAATTTATCCACCTGATTCATGAATTCTGGAAGCTTTCTTATTCCAGTTCTGCTGAGGATATGACCTAAAATTTTAACTTCCTTTTGGAACCAGCTGCACTTGCTGATTTTGATATTAACGTTTGTTTCAGAAAACCGTTGTAGAACCTGTTCAATCAGTAGTAAATGTTTTTCAAATTCCTTTGAAATCAAGAGGACATCATCTACATATACCACTACTTTATCCTTGCTGAATCCTGTCAGTATCGCATCTCTCTGAAATGCTGCTGGTCCATTTTTTAATCAAGCTCAGTCTTTTAAATCTGTACTGCCCACTAATAGAAAATGCAGTAAAGTCCTTACTATTCTCTTTTAACTTCCATTTGGTATGCCTTTCACCAAATCTGAACAGTATAATATTCACCCCCATGGCATGAAAGATCGTTTCCGTGATATTAGCCATTGGGAACCTATCTGCCTCTGTTACCTTATTTAAGCGTCTATACTCTATGCATAGACGAAGTGTTACATCCTTCTTCCTGACTGGTACCACTGGAGAGCTCCATTCAGCAGCACATCGCTGGGCTGGCTCACAGACGATTTTCGATCTCCTCGTTTGTCCTTTGATCATCTTCTTGCCTTTGATAGATGGGCGTAATCGTGTATAACATGTTAATGAACTGACATTATGGAAAGAGAATGAAGGATTGTGTTTGTATCTTTGTTGTATCCTATATGGTGTCATAGATGTTTAGTTACATCTGAATCACTTTTGCTAAACACTCCTTTTTGCCTATACAGAGCTTCTATTATTTTCTTTCACTGTTCCTATTTCAGTTCTTCCATAAATGTATTCCTTTTCTAATATTTTCTTCTTCCATTCTTCCTCAATGATTCCTTGTCTTCCTGTTTCTCGTACCATTGTATTTACTGCATATCCTCTGTTTTCATATTTTTGCAGGTTATATTCGTCCAATACTAGATGGGCTATTCCTATTTTTTCTCCTTGTCCTGGTATAAGTTTTCTGATTAATATATTTCCTTCTTTTGTGTTCCATTTCACCAATCCTGGTAGTACCTTAAACCGTTTATTGTATCCTCTTCGATTGTTTTCTTCGCCTTCGACCAGTAATTCTTCTGGTTTGATATCGTAGTATCTTCCTTCTCTAGGCCTAATCTGTTGTGAGTTTCAACCTGCTTTCACCGGAATCCAATCATTTGTTGTGATCGTGACCTCTTCTGTGGTATGCACTGGTAAGGATGTTACGGTCCTCACACAATTCCCGGATCTTTCTGTAAAATAAATTTGTTTCTTTGTGCTGTATTCTCCATACCTTGTAAATGAACCATCTCTTACATCTATTTTAATTTTGTTTTGAATCAAAAATGGCATTCCCAAAATCGTACCTTCTTTTAACCTTTCTACCAAAATGAAGTCTGCCGAACCATAATTGATGTTATCGATAGAGATTCTTAATTTTACTGTTTGGTGGGATTCTACAACCAACTGTGGATCTCCCACTCCTCGTAGCCTTGTTTAAAACTTCGGGATTTGGAATCCTCCTGAACTGTTCTTGTCCTATGATACAATACTGAGATCCTGAATAAATAATAGCTGGCATTTCTACATTATTTAATTTCACAATAAATTCTAATAAAGGTGTTATATTAATGCCTTGCTTACCTTAAATACAAGTCCTACTTATAGCATGCTATATCCCAGTTGTAGGATTCACTGTATTTGTAAATTTCCCTCTTTCTCTAGGTATCCGTTGTGGTAAGGCATCCTCAATATCCTCAGGTTTCCTACTTATGAATTCTTCCGCTTCTGGGTCCAATGTTTCATAACCTTGAGTTGCCGGGCTGGTTTCTAAACGATTATTTATTTTGAGGGTTCGCTCCGGCTCGTTCCAGGTGCTGACGGAGCTCCCTCGTTTCCCGAAGTTGCCTGCTTTCGTTACTTTTTCCATTCTTCTATTTGTTTTCTTAGTGGTCAAGTATCCCTCAAATGTAATATATCATCGCACAAAAAACACTTTTTTTCAATGGGTCTTCTTCATCTTGCCCTTGTCGGCCCTTGTCCTGTTGGTCCTGTCTTCTGAGACTTTGTTCCTGCTGTCTGAAACCTCCTCTTCACCCGCATTTCATGGTCCGTTGTTCACTACTTCCACACCCTAGACACCATCCATTATATTTCCGACACTCTCTTTTAAAGTGTCCTAACCTGTTACACCAGTAGCACCTTTTTTCATCACTACCATATCTTCTATTGCTATGCCTGGTATACTCTCTTGTGCTTGTATTTTGGAGATATACCGGCCTACCATGGCGTACTTTATCCGCATATGTGCCCTTTCTACCAGCTTCTTCGTACAATGTGGCCCATATCGGTATGCCCTCGTCTTTGGATTCCTCTTCCTGGTCATCTAATTGATCCACTTCTTGTGCCCAATTTAGTATGTACCTGTTTATCTCTATCTCCCTCTTTAGTGGCTGCCTCATAAGTG
>JABUQX010112558.1:17500-19028 GCA_015478945.1 Trachelipus rathkii
TTTACTATAGAAAATGCCAACCATAACACATTACCGTTCTTAGACACTTTATTAATATCAGATCACAACACTAAACCTTCTTTTACTGTATATAGAAAGCCCACCTCCAACCCCACATACATACATTGGTACTCCACACACACAAAAAACACCAAACAAGCCACACTATCTGCTCTATACTTACGCGCTTTCAAAATATGTTCTCCTGCTTACCTAAACAAAGAAACAGAATTTCTAAAAACCACATTCCAAAAACTAAAATATCCTCCTCATATAATTAATCAGGCATATAAAAAAGCAAAAAACAAATTCTACGACATAAATAATACCAAACACAATACCAAGAAGACATACATACCCATCCCAAACATAAACTACCATCACATACAAAAATTACTCCCACCACACTTACAACTAGTTCCGTCAAATAATATTAATATAAAAACTGTACTAAAACCCCCGAAATCAAAAATAAACGACCCCCCATGTATATACAAAATCCCCTGTAATAATTGCAACAATCATTATTTCGGTGAAACCATAGATTTCAAACGCAGAAAATCCCAGCATAAACATGATCTAAACACACATGAGGAAAACTCTGCCTTAACACACCATAGACTTAACAACAATCATCACATTAACATTAACAACATGTCCATCATTCGTAATATTACAAACACAAAAATCAGAAAATCTGCAGAAGCATTTTGCATATACAATCTTCCAAATTTCAACCGCCGCCCTGGGGATCAAGCAATAGACTATATACAGAACAATATTATGAAGAGTTCAGCATTCTACAAAAATATCTTAGATAACCAACTTCCTCAGAACTAAATAGAATCACATAGAAGACAGTTTTTCGCCTTGTTTAATTGTCAAAGCTAGAAGAAGGTCATGTTACTACAATGACGAAAGCTCGCAAATGTATATAAGTTTTAAATTGTGTTTTATGTGTTTTTAAATATAAAATAGATTCCTAATAGCAACAAAGGGTTTTAATCATTCATAATTATATATATATAATATATAACTTTAAAGAGATATATATATATATTTATATATACTATATATATTATATATATATAATATATATATATATATATATAATATATATAATTAATATATATATTTATATATATATATATAATAATTATATATATATATATAATTATATATTATATATAATATATTAATATAATATATAATATATATTAATATGATATAATATATATATATATATTATATATAATAATATATAATTTAAGTTATATATATATATATATATATATATATAATATATATATATATATATATACTATATATTATATATAATAATATATATATATAATATATATATATCTATATATTATATTATAAGTATTTTATATATATATAATATATATATATATATATATATATATATATATAGATGTTAAAAGTTATAATATATATATATATATTATATATATATATATATTATTATATATATATATATATATATATATAATAATATATAATATAT
>JABUQX010112559.1:0-12500 GCA_015478945.1 Trachelipus rathkii
TATATATTCTATATATATTCATATATATAATATGTAAGTTTACTAATATATATTATATAGATATAATATATAATATATCTTTAAATTATATATATATATATAGTATCATATAAATATACCGTATATATATAATATACTGTCTATATTATATATTATTTATATATATATATATATATATATTTTATATATTAGTATATATACTCATAATATATTATTGATATATGGAACATATATTAATATATATATATAGGTAATATTATTATTATTATAGGTATTTACTATAGTATATATATAATATTAGTATATATATATCATATACATATTATATATATATATTATATATATATTATATATACATAATATATATATATATACACATACTAGTCATATATATATATATATATATATAGTGGATATATATTATGTTAGTATAATAGTATATGAATAGTACTATATTCCTATAATTATATATATATATTATATATAGTATTTATATATATAATATTATATATATTATATCAATATATATATATTATTATATAGTATAATATATATATCAGTATATATATATATAATATAAAAATTATATAGTATACATATACAGATACCAAAAAATGTGTAGATGTTTAATAGCATAAATTTTATATATATAAGTATATGATATATTTTATTATATAGTATTATTATATAGTATATATATGATGACCTATAATATATATATATATATATATATTATATATACTGTATATATATATAGTTTAGTACATATATAGATTATATCTATATAATAAAAATTATATACTATCATTATATATAATATAATATGATATATACTTATATGATAGTAGTATATATATATATAATAGTATATATATATGTATAATATATATATATTTATATATATATAATATATTAGTAATTATATATAGTAATATTGTATATTATATATATATATATATATATATATATATATTCACTATATATATGTATATTTATATAGTAATATATAATACTTTATATATATCATATATATTATTATATACTACTATATATATAGTATATATAGTATATTTATATATATATATATATATATATATATATATATATAATATATATATATATATAATAATATATTAATATATATATATTATATAATATCCTATTATATATATATATATATATATATATATATAGTAAGGGGTGGTAAACCAGCAGCCAGAATGTTGCAACCGGATGTTGCAAATGTTGCAAAGCAACATTTTGCGACATTTGGTTTTTCAAGCTTGACGTGTCAAGGTTAGGATTTTCAAGGTCAGGGTTTTTATTTTAGGTCTGGAAGACGTTTTGATTCTGGACCGCTTTTGAGGTTTAGAATCCCAAAAGGAGGCGTAGCCCCAAAGGTTTTTTTTTTGGTTCCTGAAAGGTTTTAACTGGTCGATAGATCATTTTTAATGATTCCAATCGATTTATCGATGTTTTTTTACGCGAACCCAGTCGATGTATTAATCGGTCTTTTCTACGTGCTCTGGAATGACTTTTTAACATTGAAAAATATAGTCGAAAGAAAATACATTACAATTATTTAAATTCAGTCGATATATCGTTGTAGTGTTGGAACGAATTCGGAGTGCCCCAACCTTGAGAGCGAGACGTGAAATACTTTCACTTTTCTGCGTATATATATCTACCCGGGTAAGGTTTATCGTACCGTCCTAAAATTTGGAGACGCGCTAGGTGATGACGTAACCTCGTCTACGACGAGGTTACATTTCCGTGGGGTCCCCGAAAGGGGGTGCTGCTCCCTTAAAAATTGAAATGATCGTAGAAGGTTGAAATTGGAGAAAGAATTCGGTGCCGGAGTCGAAGTGCGGATTCGGATTCGCGATTCGGAGTACAGGGCCCCCCCCCCCCCCGGCGTCTCTACTTTCCTGCCCTGAAAAAAGAAGAAAGCACAGAGTGCGTGACAAAGAGAAGAAGAAGGAGGAAAGAAGGAAGGAGTCGGAGAAGGAGTCAGAGTCCGAGGAGTCGGAGTCGGTACCGACACCGGTGCTCGAGCCGGTGCGGGGCTGCTGAGTAATAAATATTCGTTAATAGACCTCATCATTAAGGTGGTCCTTATATAAATGTTTATAAGGTCGTTAACTACACTCAAATATGATGGTTATAAAATCGTAATGGGTGTCTGGGGACTCCCCGGAGGGGGCTCCCCAGAACAAATGCACAGAGTGCGTGACAACAGAAGAGGAAGAAGAAGGAGAAAAGGGACGAAACTGGTAGAAAGAAATGAAATAAGAGATGTTTTGTGTCCTGAGTAAATGATTCATAGCCTTTCTCCGGTGTTGGAGCCGGTGACATATGCCCGAGTTACCGTAAACATCGTTTAATAATACAATAATCATGTACTGTTTACCTAAGCTGATTGTTAAAATACATGATGCAGGATCGTCCCATTTGCTAATTGCATCTTAACAAAGATAACCGTTTTCTAAAGGGTTGAAGACTGATATATTTATATTTTCAAATCTCACTTTCTTTTTATAAAAACGTCAACTTATATAATTTTTTTCCTAAGTTGAAACATCCATATATTAAATTGCTCATTTTTTAATTTTATAAGTTTCATTTTACATTTATTCTTTGTTAATTTTTTTTAATTTAAAATTTTTTTTTTTTAATTTGTTTTCAAATTTTTTTATTATGTTTTAATTATTCTTTTAATTCTATTTTTTAGAACTTATTTTTGTTTTAAATTTTTTTTTATTTGTTTTATTTTAATTTACCCTTATTTAAAAATACTATTAAATCAAAGATTCAATTTTTTTAAGAGCTATCAGTTTATCAATTTACGACTTTGTTTAACCATTTTTTTTATTTATTATTTTTTTTTACATTTTATTTTATAGAAATAATAACAATGCCCTTCATAAACTTTATTTCTATTTATTTATTTTTAATTTAAGAAATTATCTAAATATTATTTTTGAAAAATCTCAATTTATCTCAATATACTTTTTATTTTACTTTATACTTTGTGTTATAATTTTTTTTGATTTTATTTTTATTATTTTATTTTTAATTTTATTATTTTTAATTTCATTTAACATTTATTGCTTTAGAGTTTAATTTATTAACCAATTTGCAATTGCTTGTTTCCAAATTTTTTATTTATGGTAAGTTAATTAATTATAATTTTTTTATTTATTTTTTTGATTTGCGTAGCTGCTCGAACATTTTGTTTTTGTGGTGAACTAGATTTCCACTCACTGCTTCAATGATTTAAATATAACGTAAAAAAAATTGCGTTTTTACATACCCTAAGAGATAATCAATAATAACACAAAACCACCACTCACCTCCCCACAATTATACCACCAGTGACTATTGATCTATCATATATTGAGTTCCTCATATTTTGTATAAAATAAACTCAAAAACTTTAATATGATTTTTGTTTTTTTGCTTTAAAAGATTTTGGTTTTTTCGTGTTTAATAATACACGTAAAAAATTTTCAATTCTTACATGAACACGAACCTAAAATCAGTTATAATCAGTAACTCAAACCACCCTCCCCAGCACCATCTATGATCCAATTGATCTATTGATTTCAAGTCCGATTTCGAGCCTAATAATTTTATCCAAACTTAACATAAAATAAGTTCTTTATATACACACCACCAATGAAATATATGCTAACGTAAAACGCACGAACTAAAACTACTGTGCAATTATCAAGTTTATCATACCTTAACAGACAACAGAATAAGCACTAACATTAAACATCAAAAACGAAAGTAAGCTTCTACTCACATGAATGAAAACATTTCAAGCACTATCTTCTTTAACATATCAACTGGTTAAATTTTACATTAACATAGGGTAATATTTAACAAAAGATTGTATATCGCTATCCTGGCCTAACAACCTGTACTCGAACTAGAATAGAATTGCCCCCACTGTCGACGTGTAACTCTGGACACACACACACACACACAACCGCCGCGCAACCAACACAGTCACAACCACGAATAAACTAGCTAACATTTGCAAAAAGTTTCCTCCAGTACTTAACAACAGTAAGTAACATACATTACATACAAAAACGTAACCTATTGCCACTAACTTTTTCAAGCATACCTCTAACATATCAAGTTAATTTTACTATGTAAATAGTATATTTAAATTTAAATTTTATCAGTAGACCTAACCTAGTCTATTATTATCGTGAGATAGAATAAATTGTCTCTAAACACACACAATACAACGACACTACACACAGCACACACTTACGCCCAACACTTTTCAGAGGTGACGTAATGAAAATTATTTTTAGGGTCTTCCCATGTGTTATAATGCGCGCAGCACTTTCGCAACGACCATATCGAACGACGACGACATGAAAATGGGATTAATTATGCTATATTCGGCCGTCCACTTGCATAAAGTGATGCAATATCATTCATTACTGGGTATAGGTATTAGGCTGAACATAAATGTTTATAATACTTACTGATATATTTAGACAACTCGGTAAGTTATGGGCAGCAGCGAATCCATACAAGGAGACGCTTTGGCGAAGCACCTGTGATAAGATTTAGGCGAATGTGTTGTGTTAATAAATCGAACGAGCTAACTCGGTGGATTATGATTCTTACTCTATACCTCGTTAACGATCAAACACTTAAGAAACAACTCGTTAGACCCTGTATATAAGTCAGTCTATCTTAAACGTCCATTTTATTTTTATTACGTTTTTTAATATCTACTTTATGCGAATTTTTTCCAAATCAATGCTTTATTTCAGACGATGTAAGTTGTTTTTCTTAATTTATATTCTCATTTATATGACAATGATATTGATCAACACATCTCGATCTATTAACCTAAAACGACGTAAAGTAAGTATTAAATGACAAAATTATCAATTAAGATTAGAGGGTAAATGAGTTTTATGAATATTTTTAAACATAGTAGATTCTTCATTCCCAAACGTGTTGTGAGATATACAGTCCATACTTTTATCTGCTAAACGTGTCCATCGTGTCTTGTTATCAGACGCATTCGATTAAAAATGGTATGTTATTGGTTTGTCTACGAGATACAGCTATCTATATATAATAGTAAATATCAGACATATAACACTGTTGAATTTAAGATATATATTATCAGGAATATTGTAAATATTAAATATATATAGAGTAGATTATTAAGTATATATTATGTATACTTATAGGAATAAATAATGATAGAATATTTATACTCTTTCTTATAATCTATGACAGCTTGTGTATTTTTTCTTTGTTTTCCTTCTTTGAATCTATGAGACTATTCTATCGTGAAAATATTAAGTAAATTTTATAATATTATATACTATCCTTTTTTGCTCATAGAAGAAGCTGATATTAAAGAAGAAAGTCGTTTTAATATATGGATATGGAGAAATATTATGTTGAAGACCTACCATATTTTCACCTGACATACATTTACCTAGAGTTGTAAAGGACAAACTTCAAGTTTTAATTAGATCTTCATCAACATCATAAAGGAGATAATGACTATTCTCGATACGTACCAGGCATTGGTCTTAGCAAAATGATGAAATCCCTCTAATCAAGAAAGAAGAAAAGACCAATTTATAACAGACGCTTAGATTCGCACTCTCTTTGGTAAGAAAAAACTTAATAAAGTCGAAGGAACGTCATCATAGTGAATAAAGTGGTTATTGTATGAAATTTCTGATTTCCAAGTTTGCCCAAGAGAGTCTTGACAGTCATCTGATTGAAGATGTTGTTAGTGAGGTCGTTGGAGTACTGTAGTTTACAAGACTTGTAGACTATACTGATAGGGCAAGTATGAGGGGTTGGAATCCATTTCACGTTTGCGAATGAAGTACAGTCAACTGATTCGGGAAATACTGATTGATGAACATCAGTTAATAGGAGATATATAGACATACTGCTGTTGAAGAGAGTGAATGAGACGTTTATCGGAAAGGGTTCATTCAGTTCGCGTGACAAAAAGGCACCTTTACCAAAAATCAGCTAGTAGTAGCTACAGTATCAATGATATGCGAAGGAAAAGACAATGACTGTCAAAGCTGATAGCATTCGAGCCATCAATGGTGTTAGTTTACCAAACACATCCTTCACCATCTATTCAAGTTTCCATCTTAGAGAAAGAGAGCTGATATGTTGGGCTTTTCCAAAGCTGTTGTTCTGTTTTTGGAAAATAACTCGTGATTGAGGTGTAGAGTCCGAGAGGTAATTCATTTCGTATCAACGATTGAGAAAGTACGCAGAAGCCATTAGCTAAAAAGATATGAGTATGGAATATACAGACTTCTTTCTGTCACCGAGAGCTTGGAAAAATTCGAGAATATCGAAAAATGCCGTATAGTCGTACTCGGTCCTGAAGGTAATGGAGTAAAAATAATTTATAATCCTTCTAACGAGAACAGAGATGACCCTTTATACATTATAGGTCATGATGGAGTTAATCATTACTATGCTATAACAGAATATAAGTTAAAGCTATGTTTTGAGAGCAATAAGAAAAAGAATGCATATATGAACGGTATCTATCTTTTGGCAACTTATTTGTTACAACCACTCTTTCAATAGTAATAATATCGCACGATAAATTAGTTGTGAACATTATGGATGGTATGACCAGGTGTAATGATGTAAGTGTTCAAAGGTTCTAGAATCGATTCTACGACCTATATTCCATGAATCTTCGAGAATGTAATCGTGTAATTTAAAATGACAGTCTCTGTTTGTAAAAACACTTAGATAATAATAGTAGGGTAAGAAAAAAAAATTGTAAACTCTGGCCTTTGACAAATAAAGGCTGATCGCTATGGTAGTTCTTCAAATACGACTTTTGCCATTAACAAAAAGCTTTTTGTACTATAATGTAAAAAATATTAGTAGGAAACCTAAAAGAAGAAAACGATACCAAGTATCGCTAACAAGAAAAGAGGAAAATTTAAGAAGAAGAAAGATACGTGGTCTGAGGTTTATACAGTGTTAACTAATGATATTGAACATACCAGGAAGATAAATGGTGTTGATGATATAATGTGAGGAAGATTAAGGTGGAAGTAAGAATTCGCTTGTCTAGATGGTTTAACCAAAAAATACGCGATATGTTTTGTAATATAAGGAAGTGAACCATACGTATGGTCCACATTTGTGGTTTCCAAGAACAATCGTGAACGAGTTTAAATTAGAGGTGAAAAAGCGCCTGGTATAATCATTTTAATAACTGTCCTGATGTGAGTTTGTCAGAGAGAAGAATCCTGATTCAAAAAGTAGTTTGGCAGCACATATATGCGAGGTAACACCATTGTATCATCGGTTCGTATATGCAGTTCTTTACTGAACTCCACCCAGGTTCAAAAATTCATCAGCTTCGCAGTCCTATAAAAAGAGGTAAAAATAAAAATATCATTTCCCACTGGGATCGACCCTGCATTATTATACTGTTTTAGTGATACCAACTGCTTTTCACTACCATGTACAGGTTGAAAAACATGCCCTCAAATGCAATGGGTGTCATGCGAAAACGCAATTCCATAGGGTTTTCTTTCCGCTATACTTCATTTTTAAAATGAAGATCTTTGAAATGATAACGGCCTTATCCATGGTAGAATTCCTCTGCATAGAAAAAAGGCGATAAACGAACAAAGCCAAAGATTTTGAAGAATAACGATAATAAGTTTATAGGTAAAGAATACAATATTTTTGAAAGAATGCTGAAAAAAAGTACTGTGACACGATGTTAATATCTAAGAAAAGTTATTTTTTGCCATTCAAGGGCAGTTTCATTAAAGAATTTGATATAGATTGTTAGATTAACAGCAGCAACAATTGCTTCTTGTGTAATTCTCCACATGTATAAAAGTGTGTGGTTATGCCTGATGGAAAATCAATTACTATTGCTAGGCCGAGAAGATACCCTAAACTTTCACTACAAGAAGCAATTTCGCTGGATATTAATGTATCAGGGAAAATGTGAACAATATAAAACGATAAGGCACGGCACGCAACGTGGAAGAGAAAAGGTATCAAAATTAAGAACAAGTGACTTTCCCGACGGGTTTGGATCTATGTGAAGCGGTAATGAAAACAGCTTTCATATAACACGGTTGTGCATGGCAATGGACATATAAACTGTAATAAAGGAAAGGTATCGCTTCAATAAACGTAAATCGACTGTTGACGCCCTACATCTCACCATGAAACGCAGAAAATAGGTATAGAGATGCCGGTCTTTAATGTCGGCACGGTGATGTGGGAATAGTGAAATGCGAAGGAGCAAAAAATACCCCCACAACCATTTCAAGTTCTGATCATATCAATGAAATCATAAACATTAATGATTAATTTCCGAATGTCTTAAGCATGATTTGTTAACAACAGGCTAAATATAGTTCATTGTTTGGAGGCCGATACTAGAACCATTCGTAGATATACTATCTCCTACTAGAGACAGAAGGGATTAAATGTATTAGACTATAATCACTTTACCTTTACGTCCATCAGAAAACGGATGAAGTTCCTTGTGGTCTCTGAAAAACTAATTGGCTGATAAGTGACCGACATTGAATCATTTATAGAATGGGCTCAAATGACATATTTTTCAACCCGGCATATCTTTTCAGCTAAAAAGACTTATACATCCCTGTCCTCACCAAACGAGTCAAAAATAAACATATTTCCACTCTGTGTAAAATGGTGTTGAAGAAAATTGCTCGAAATGCAGATCATGATGAGAATAAACAGCCGTTGAATGGCTGTTGTATAACAGAACGCCTGAAATTCAGGTTAAGCAATAGAGATAGGTTACGGAAATACTTAAAATGACATTTGAAGTTTAGTCGTTTAAAGAGAAGGAGTTTTTATTTGAAGGATATGTGAACCACTTCCTAAAAATAAAGACAGAGGCATCAGGACCACCAAATAATATCCATGAGGACGATCCTGATTTCGAGGAAAAACTTAAAGAGTTTGTCCGTCTTTTTCAAAGAAAAGGAAGGTGTCGAACTTGATATTAACAATATCAAGAAAAATCTAGGGATGCAGTTCATTGAAAAATTATGTCTCAATGTGATATTGAAGTCCCTAGCGTTATTCCAATAGGCAGTAAAAATGTTGTAAGCATTGTCAAAAATACCATAGCCGAACGATCGTCAACTGCAACAAACATTCCTATCGCATCGTTTACGGCAGCATATGGACGTATAAAATTATACGAGTTACTTAACAAAGTCAAACAAAGGGAATTGTACTGTGATACAGACTCTTGTATTTTTGTAGCTGGAGAAAACGATGAAATTCCTGAAACAGGCAACTTTTTAGGTGAACTAACAGATGAAATAGCAGATTATGGTTCTGGGGCATACGGTGTTTACTTTTTTGTGTACTGGATCTAAGTCTTATGATGTTAGAATAAGAACTACAGATGGAAATATAAAATACATTGTAAAAGCCAAAGGTCTTGCAATCAATAAATATGCAAAATATACTATTAATTTTGAAAAATTGTTAAAGTTAACGACTGATCGTTGCTCTGAAAATAGCATAGGTCACGATGAGTCACTGTATGATGATATCAAAAGCCATGATGTTACAGTGATGGCAATGAATGCAATACAATTGGATAATGCTGATGATGATGATGTATACGATGCCATTCTTCATAAAAAGACTCATCAAATAAGACGAGTACGAATCACTAATGCTAAATGTTACACGGAAGTAACAGAGGTAGGCTATGTTTATAGTGTTCCTACTACAACTTTTCAACCTGGAAAATACGAATGTGTTAGTATTGTTGCCGGTACTAAAATGGAACAACACACGTCCGATAAGCGATCTTTATTAAAATTAATTCATGTCGCACGGTTCACATATGGTTATAAGGGTACTTTAATACGCATTTAATATCTTATAAATATCTATGTTATAGGTTTTTTTCTATGTAAAATATTCTGAATAATAAAATGTAAGTAATAAAGTTAATTTTTATTAATCCCCATTTATTTTGTTCATATTAAATGCAACCTTTGTGAATAATATACGAACTGATAATTCCCTAAACGTGTTGATATATAAGAGTCTTAAGAGTAAGAATAATCTAAACGAGTAGCCCGTCGATATATACAACACAGCCCCCTAATCCAATACCGTGGTGGCCAAAATACGTCTCTGTAATGATCTGTCATGATGGCGACTGTTGCCAACCCTACCAGTCTTGTCTAAATACATATAATATAGAATTTATGAAACAATCATATATACCAGTAATGAATGGTATTGCATCACTTTATGCAAGTGGATATAGCATAAAATCATTTTCATGTTTCGTGCTGATATTTTCTGAAAGGGGCGGAGTTTAAATGGTAATAAGGCTAAAATAGTTTCATAAAGATTAACCTCCTGTTCTGTTTAAAGAGTTGGGGCGCGGGGATCGCAGTACGCGCGCGCGCGTGTGTCGGTGTGTGTGTGTGTGTGTGTGGTGTGGTGTGTGTGTAGCACATATTTATTCTTCGTTACAGATATAATACGTTCGGAACATTAATCAGTTATTGATCATTTTTTGTTAAAATTTAACTTTTAACGCAATATGAATATTGATTATGCCTGAGAAGGTTATGCGTGAGAAAAAGGTGTGAATAGGTTACGTTATTGTAATGATGTTGGTTAACTTAGCTGTTGTTGCAAGTATGGAAGTTTGCTAATGTTAGCAGTTTATTCGTGCTGTTATGTGTGTGTGTGTACATTTTATTCTTAGTTCAGTACAGTTGTTAGGTAAGGAAAATATAAATCTCTTTGTTAAATATTACTATGTTAATGTAAAATTAACATTGCTATGTTAGAGATATGCTGACATAGTGTGAGTAGGTTTACTCTTTGTTGTAATGTTCAGTTCTTACTTGTTTTAAGTACAATGGAACTTTGCTGAATGTTAGCATGTTTTATTCGGTAGCTTACGTTAGCCACATAATTATTCATTGGTCAGTATAAATAAAAGAACCTATATTTTTAATGTTAGTGCTTTTCACAATAATGATATTTCAATGTGATTGAATCAATAGATCAATAGATCATTTATGATCATGGATGGGGTGGGGAGGGTGGGGATGGTATAGATTTGATTTACATTGAAATTTGACTGTTGTAGGGCATGTGTAATATGCAATCTTCTGATTTTTACGTTGATTAAACATGAAAAGTCATAATGAGTTTTTCTCAAAGGAAAACAAAAATGTATATTAGCAAAATAAAAACAAACATAAATAAAAGTTTTCTTGTGTTACTGTTATACAAAATATGATCAATAGATCAATAGATCATGGATATGGTGGGGAAGGTAGGGTAGGGTGCATTTGATTTACTGATTTCCCTGATTTAAACATATTAGAATGAAAAAGACAGCAATTTTTCAATTTCCTTATTCCAAAACATTAAAAGAATAGAAAATATTAGGAAGTACAAACAAAATGTTTAAAGCATAAAAAATAAATAAAAAATAAATAAAAAAATAATAATACTTTAAATAAATAAAAAAATTTAAAAAAAAATTTAAACACAAAGAATAATGTAAAAATCAAATTAAAAAAAAACTAAAAAAATAAAAAAAAAAAAATAAAAAAAAATTAAACACAAAGTACAAAATAGAAATTGAAAACATTATAAAAAAAATTTAAAAGCTTGAAAAATAAATTTAAATCAAGTAAAATTAAAATAATAAATAAAAAAAAGTTTTAAAACAAAAATAATTTCTAAAAATAAAATGAAAAAATAAATCAAAAAAAAATTAAAACACAAGTGTGATTGTAAAATGAAACTTTATGAACAATTATAAAGTCTTGAAAAAATAAATTTAAATTATTCAAATTAATATCATTCATCATAAGAAAACTTTGTAAAACGAAATCATTTCTAAAATAAAATTAACAATAAATCAAAAATAAAAAAATTGTAAACAAATCAAAAAAACCTGCAAAATTATCACAGAATGATAAAACAATATTAATTTAAACTGAAACTTAAAAATAATAAATAACAACAGTAATGTGCATCTACCTTTCAACTCTAGAAAAAAGTTTACTAGCCTGACTTTTAATTTAAAAAGAAAATGAGATTTTTGAAAGAATATAAATAAATAAGTCTTCAACCTATAGAAAACGGGTTATCTTTTTAAGCATGCATACAAATGACGGACTCTGCAGACAACATGGTTAGAAGCATTATTGAACGAATGTTAACTAACTTGGCACCACACCGGCTCCAACTCCTTAGGCATGGCTTCATTTTGCTCAGATCACAATTGAGACTTCTTCTTCCTTATCCTGCCTCCTTAATCCTATTTTTCTCACTCGTCTTCTCTCTGGCACTCACCTCTGTGCATATATCGTTCTGTGAGACCTCCGGGGGGGGCGGTCCCCGGGCACGCCTTTAACGAATTACAACCAATCCTAATTCGAGTTCTACTG
>JABUQX010112559.1:17500-31870 GCA_015478945.1 Trachelipus rathkii
CACCTCCTACTCTAATCCTAATCTGCCCATCCCTCATCTTTATCCTTCTCCTCAAACACTAACACTTTACTCTTACCTGGATTTATCTTAAGACCTTTTGGCCCACCACACTCTCTCGAAACTCCTTACCAAATCTTCAGCACCTTCTGAATTCCTTCGCCACTTAACGGCAGATATCATCACGCAAACAGTATCTATGTTCACTCCCACTATCACCCTATCATCTCAATGTCACCTACCCCTTCATCCCCTCCTCATCATTCCTCTAGCAGAACACTCTCCATAAATAAAATGGAAAAGCCACGGTGCCATTACACATCCCTGTCTAACCCTCTCTCTACTCCAAACCCTCACTCTCCCTCTATACTCTCACACCATATACACATTCTACTATTCCTTATAAAAGGTCCCTAATAACCATTTTACCTTAATTTACCCCCTAATAACCATATTCCTTGCCAGCACGACCGAAACTCCATAATTCCCCTCTTCACTCTATCATATGCTTTCTCCACATCTAAATTCTCTGTTTCACATTTCCCTTTCTTTTTCTATACCTTTCTCACCACAACATTTAGGATCTTCGATATGTGAATATTGATCCACAACACCCCTTACCCAACACTTAAATCACTCCTTTGTTTCTTCCCTTCCATTTCTCTCTACCGGTTAAGTCCTCTCACCCTCATCAATTAGTATCTCTCCACCATAACAACTTTCGCCTACTACATTTCTCAAGAACAATAATGCCTCTATTACATTACATCCTACATCTCGCAATCCTATCCCCCCTTTCCCTTTTATAAAGAGGGATACCAACAACCATCCTCACAATTCCTGTGAAACACTTCCTTCCTCCAACCAATATAATTATATAATCCTACTAAAAGCCATTTCCTACCACCCTCTGCCTCCATACTGTACATTTCCAATACTACACACCTCTAGACTGTGGATCATTTCCTTTTTTTTCGCTTATAGATTAGCGCCCTAATAAGTTTCTTTTCTCTTCTTCCATTTGTACTTTCCTATTATCGCCCTTCCTCCCCACTTCCCCCATATCCCAGCCTCATGTAAATTCCCCTCATATTCTCCACTCATTTCGATTCAATAAGTCCTCTAAAATAATTCCCCCCACCTATCCTCACCTATCCGCCTACTATCCATTCCCTTCTCCCCCTTCACCCAAAATCCCCTCCTTTACCCTCCTTCCTCCTTCTCCTTTTTTTATTTTACTTCATTTTACAAATAACTTGCTCCTGTTTTCAAAATTTTCTGTCACTTTTCTACACAATTCATTATTTGCATTTTTCTCTTCGCCCTCTCCAACGCCCTCTTTGCTTCCACTCTACCCCTTCTAATTCCTTCCAACTTTCCCTTCTCCTATTCCCTCAACCATTTCACATAGACCTCTTTTTTCTCTTTTCACCAACTCTTTCACCCCCTCACTCCACCATTCACTTCCTTTTCTGCTACTTGCTCCCACCTTTTTACCCACATATCCTTCTGGCCTCTCCACAAATTGTCTCTTTAAATCTTTTCCACTCTCTTCCACTATCCCTTCATTTCCGTCCCACTCACGTCCTTCCACCTATCTTCCATTCCCCTCCTAAACTCCCTCTTTCACATTGTCTCATCTAATTTTTCCACTTTATGACTTCTATTCTACCTCTTTTTTTATTTCTCTTTCTCTACGTTACCTTCTCCCCCCCCATACGGCCCTTAACCTAGCTAACCCACCAAATACGTGATCAGATAACTCCCTACCTGCCCCTCTCGAATACTTACATCTAGTAATGCTGCCTCTATGCCATATTCTATTATAACACACATAAATCAATAATCGTCCCCTTCCCACCGATACTCATCTCACATCTTTCCATGTATAGCCTTATGATTTTCACTTTTTCTTGTTAAGCCCAGATTCAATTATCAGTCTCTTCTATTTAAACACACAACTCTAACAGAACATCTCTCCATTAATAATTCCTTTTCCTCCTAAGCCCAACATGGGCCTAATAATTTCGCCTCCATCTTCCTCTCTTCCACTCCTAGCATTCAAATCTCCTAATACACAAGATTTTAATCATTATCCGGAAACTTTCCCAACACTCATTCCACTCACTCCAAAATCTTTCTCTCTCCTCCCCGCATTAGCTTCACATTTACTGGATGCATACGCGCAATATAAAAACCCACAATTCCCCCCAAATTACTTTAAACCACATTATTCTCGAACTCACACTATTTTGCATAATGTTTACCTTATATCCCACACCTCTTTTCCCTCATTTTTAACTAATTCGGCCTTAAACCCGGATTCTAAACCGGTACCATTACATATTATTTGCAAACACTACTCATCGTAGCATTTCTTGTGCCCACTTAACATAAAACAATAGAAAAGTAATAACGCTTGAAACGTTCTTCGCTTATAAGCTACTTCTCCTATCTATCTAAATTCTGTTAGTACTGACTTATGTGTTATTCGGTAGTGCCAAGGAGACTACCTACACATTCAAACAACACTGAAAATTATCTAGGGACTCCAAATATTATCTGAGAACAGAGAATCTTTTTAACTATTGTTCAAGAACCATTGCACACCCTTATGCCTTTCAGAGATTGATAATTTAGTGTATCTTCTTCATCTCATTTAGAGGTCACTAACACGCCACATACCCTACACATAAATATAAATATTATAATATATTTTTACCCTCAGAATCTTAACCGCTACTTTTTAATCATAGCTCCACCTCTCAAAAATTAGGTTAAATCTATCTCTTGACGGTCTTTTCGCAATATAAGGCACATACTTCGAACATTCTCTAGCTATTCTCGCCTACATATCACTTAATTGGAACCTGCATCGCTTTGCCGCGCGCAATCATATCTCAATCTGAAACCGTATTCTGAGGCCGGCATATACACTCATATAACAAATTTAATCTATAGCCTCTGCACATAATACACACACACCTTAAACGCTCATAAAACATAACCTATCATTCAGCTTTATCTCATCAACCACTTAAATTAATAGTAACTATTAAAAGGATTCTTGCTATAAGAATCATAAACATATTTATAAAATCAATCACATGAGCTATATACATATTAAACACTTATATATATATAGCCTCTCGAATTAATAGATCGTCTTTGTGAACCGAGATTTGATACATATTACTTGAATTGAACAATTTATTATATCTTCCTAATCAATTGTTAGATTCTTTGACAGATCACTTTACCTCTATGCTACAGAAAAGCATATTCAGAAATATAGTAACTTCATAAGCTTATCATACATCACAACTGGTAAAGATTTTTATCACACGCAGTCTTTTTGGGCGAATGAGGCATGACTTACTCTGTGATAATATCTTATTCGTAATCACTCTTCCTACGCTATGACACTCTAATAATACCGAATAATTATCGCATATGATTTAATCTTCCACCGATCTAACATGTATATGTATTCATTGAAGATAACCTTGACGATTAGAGTTTGATTTCTTTTTGGCGGTTCATATTTTTTACATCACTTATAATACTTAACAATTATTCATTGAATCTATTAGGTGCGTTGTAGACTACGCTTTTCCAAAGTAAATGAACGCAAGCGTTTAGTATGTCCAACCACATCTACAATAGATGAGAGATGTTATTACTTTCACTTGTGATTGGTTTTTTTTCTCGACACTTGGTGTGGGAAATGAGATCGGTAATGTACTCTCAAAATTACTATAGTTGTACAGGGAGAATAACTCATCTTTGACGATCTTGCCCGAAAAGGATCTTCTATCCCAGTAATATATTTAATATATATATACTGACTATATAAAAAATATAGATAGAAATATCTTAGAACTAAATATATTTGAATAAAATCTGAAATTAATATATAAATAATATTTAATATATATATTATTTAATTAATACTATAAATTCGTATATATATATATTAGGTATATATATATAAATATATATATATATACTATATATATATATATCTTATATATCATATATTATACGTAATATAATTTTATTATATTACTTATTATATATTATTATTATTTAAATTAATATAATTTATTAATAATATATATATATATAATAATATACTATATTATATATTTATAGTATATAGTATATATATATATATACTATAATTTATATGTATTAATCATTATATATATAATATATATATTATATATATATATATATATTATATATTCTTATTATATATATATATTACAAAATAATTTTGTTTTATTTAATTTTTTAAAAAAAATTGGCTATTCGTGCCAAATTTCGAACGAAGGAGGCTTTGTGGAAACATCCTCAAAATAGACAAAATAAGAAAAAAGGCTCTTCTTTTAACGTTGGCCATGACAACCAAGTGTTTTTGAAAGTCTATATTATAATTAATGCTTTCTTGGAGGGCACAAATCAAAATTCCTCCAGTCAATAATCTTATGACAAAACTATGTTCTGCAGGAAATATAATTTTTTCTCTTAAAAATTAAGGCGTTGTGCACAATCATTTCTGAACATTAATTTCAAGGGTGATCTATGGTGCTTTGAATTATTTAATTACATTAGTTTGCTTTTTATTATTTTTTAGAGGAGGTCCGGACTCCTGTGCCTTCCCGACCCGTAAAGCCAGCGCCTGATATTACTCAGGGATAATTTATATTAGGGTATAATTAGGAGTATTTATATATATACTATTACTTATATAATTATATATATATATATATATATATATAATACTAGTAATAAGTATATATATATATATAATACTATATAAGTATATATCATAATCTTTACAATTAATTACACTCTACATGTCAAATTAATGCATTCATATCTAGGTTTTCCGTAGGCTTTTCGTTAGCAAATTTTGTTAATGATATTTCGTAATCTAATTTTACGGTGAAATTCATTTTCAATAGCAAGTACAGCAAGATGAACTAAACGCTGTTTGGACTGGGACGAACGTAAATAATATTTAACCCTTCTAAGTGTGGGAATGATCTTCGCTGAGCAAGCTTTTGTCGCAGGATCACTTATAAATAATTAAAAAGCAATATTAATTTTAAATATAGTAGATATATCCATGAATGGTTTTGTTTATAATAAATATTTGTTTTATTGGGACAAGGTTTGACTTCCATTACCTCTTCTAAAACAAACATTTTAATGAATAGTTTTCTGCTCCAAAATTTTCTAAGTCAGATCGATAGATTTTTTTTTTGTAATAATTTAGCTGATTTATGAATGTAGTCTGGGTCGTTTCGGTTAGATTTGATAAGAATAAAAATCTTTTCTGAAAATTTCGCTTAAGCGGGAACTTCGCCTACTTAATTCTGTTGACAGCTTATCTAGTATTGAAGGAAGTTTGCTTGAAGAATGCATATTTTTGTTATAGAGTTTTCATTAACTTTCTCCAGATCTTAGTTTAGAATACATTTCTTGATGTCTTTTTTGTGTAAAGATTTTCAATTTTCTTTTGCACAAATTGTTCGTAGGTTTCTTTAATGAATTTCTTACTAAATTTCCATCTCAACTAAGTCTACACAGAGTTATACAAATTAATACGGTGGCGCACAATCCTATCTTCAGATTGCAATTTTTTATTTCCAGAATCAAATCTTTCAAGTATTGGTTCACATATTACAGACATAAAGAAGTATTTTCAATTTGGACTCAATTTAAATTCAAAATTCCAATTTGCCTTTTGCTGAATGACTGGTCTCTCATTTTATCTTCAGATATAGAGTTTAAAGCCTTAACAATAGCTTCCAAAACTTTGTTTAGACTTTTACAAGCTTCTACTCGAGCTGACCACCTTGTCCCACCTAGTTTTGACAGTATATTCTTTGGAGAAAGATTCTAACGATAACCCCAACGCATGCGTAGAGAGCCCGAGAAAAATTATAAAGTTTCTGAAGCAAAGCAAAAAAGAAACCGCCTGTTTACAACGTGGCAGTGCTAGAATCCACTAAATTAAGGGAATGAGCTGAACATGGTATGAAATATGCTGATGGTTGATCTCTTTAATTCTTGTTGCAGGCCAGAATATATTCCTAATATTTAGCAGCATTATCAATACGTTGGAATCCCCGACCAAACTGCTTATTCTAGATTCATTTTGCTTTGAGAAAACTAAATCACTGTTTCTTCGCTAAGTTCATATACCTGTATGAACGGATTTTATAAATCTTAAAAAGCGTCATCTTTGTAGACATAACTATACCATGATGAATAATCGCTTCAGCTTGATCCTTATGAGTAATGTCTGGAGTGGAATCAACAATAATAGAAAAATACTCATTTTCATTCTTGAATTTCATTCACTATTTCACTGATTACCTTCTGCCATAATTTGGATAAAGTCTTCGGTAAGTGTATGTGATCAAATAAGATGTGGCTTCTTTGCGAAGAATTTTGATATATTTGGAGATAAGGTGTATTTTTTTGTAAACATAAATGGGCAAATTCTGGGACAATAAGTTTCAGACACATTCATAAAATTTCCATTTCGAACAGAGCCTGCTTTTCACATCATCGCCCCTCGTCGAAGGTAAACTCCCCGTGAAGAAAGTTTTTTAATACAGCAAATCAATCTTTTGTAGGTACATTTCTTCTTCTACTCATCGCAAATTTTTTGACTTCTTCTATCTAATGTGGATCGAGCAGCATGATTGTCGATATTCTACATAAAATCGAATTACTAATAGTCTCATATCAGCATCAAACATACATCAGAGGGAACGGGAATTTTCATGTATCAGTCAATCTTGGTTTGCCATGCACTTCCAACCGTTACATCCTCTTGTAACTAAACTGAGATAACAACACCTGCCCTCCAAAAGTTTACAAGGACACAAAAGACGCATCCTTAGACTGTTAGAGTACAGCTAAATAGTCACCGTTTCACAACGATTCCATCAAAAGTTTTCGGTCAAAACAGTATGCATTTTTGTTAAAATTCTACTTGAACGTAGGATATGAAAGCATACTATTCAATCTAGGTTCTGCATTTATCGAATGCATCCCCATTTTCTAAAAAAGCCTCGCGTGGCCTCATATTACCTTTTCTTTTCTAATAAATTGATCATCGCTGGTATAAAGATTTCCTTGTCTTTGCTGCTTTGTCACCTGGTCGCTATTCTTGACAGTAACGTAAGAAGTCGATGCATATGTTTCACGTTTACCCGTGTTATCGTTATCACATGACTTGTAAATACTGTCCAAGATTCATCCGGCACCCATCGACACAGCTTCATTTGTCTTTGTTGATAGAGAAATGTAGTTCTACTCTGGTTTTTAGATAACACTTCACTTTTCCTTTCTCCTTTTTCTTCTGCTATTTTACGGTATTTTTGCGCCGCTCAACCGTTTTCCGACCATCCATTAATATCAAAAACTGCTAAGGCACCTACTTGTTTAAAACAATAATTTATGGTGCTAATTCAAAAGATTCATAGTAATTTAACTTTTTTAATCTCTGTTCAGAATTGTGTATCTCAATTTTCTTTTTCACTAGAATATCACACCTAGCGGGCAATGTCCTATTAAAAAAAACTATATTAGTCACAGACTCACAAATCAAAACCACATTAAATATCTGGAAAAAATGAAATGAAAGATATCAATCAGGGTTGCTAGATGAGATGAAAATGAAAAGGCCAAATTAATGTCAAATAAGGAAAATCTTTAGCATTTTTCTTTTTTAACATGCAACAAAATTGTACTTGGTACACCACTGGTGAACACGACAAAATAGAAAGAAAATTACTATATATTGTATATATATAGTATATATATATATATATTATATATATATTATATATATATATATATATATATATATATATATATTATATATATATATATATATATATATATATATATATACTATATATATTTATATACTATACATACAAACATATAAGTTTTTTAAAAAAAATATTCCGCCATCCATTATACGCCAATCACCGGAACATGCTGGACTGGGCCCTGCCTCAAGTGGCCCATGCTTTAAATACGGCCATTATATATAATTTTATATACATATATTATATATATATATATATATATACTTATATATATAATATATATATATATATATGATATATATATAATATAATATTATTATATTATAATGTATGTATGAAATAAACTTAAGATCTTTCTGACCTCAAGATCGATATTTAACTAGCCATATCGGGAACCAATTTGGGAATAACGAAATTTTGTTAACATCGGTTAATCTTCATTATGGGCATCTACTAGGAACCGCTCCAAAGAAATATATATATATATATATATAGTATATATATATTAATATATATATATATATATATATATATATATATATATATATATATTATTATATACTATATAATATATGATTATATATATATATATATATATATATAATAAATATCGACGTAGCATAAATTTTTAGACTCTGATACGTGAGGTCTCGTCAAGACAGTTCGGGTCCGCCACAATATTAACGTAGCTTTTCCCATTCAAAACCCTTACAATGTTCATCTGCATATAGAGAAAATCAAAAAGATCCTTTATCATGATGGAAAAGAGAGAAGGGCTCAAGACACTGCCTTGGGGAACTTTAAATTCAGCACCAAACATTTTTGATCATGTGTTTCCAATTAGTACCTCAATTCGATGATTATGGATAAAAAAATTTATAAATATTGGAAGATTATCCCTGAGACCCAACCCATGTAGATTCAAAAGAAGCCCATGCGTCCACACAGCATCATAGGTCTTTTTGAAATCTAAAAAGACAGTTATCAAGAATTCATTTTTGATAAAAGCTTCCACATTCCAAGAACATCAAGTTGTCTGCTGTAGAAAAAGTGATTTTGAAATCCACTCTGATATGGGGACAAGATGTTGTGATCATTCAGATAAGTTTGCAGTCTGTAGAACCAACTATCCAATAATTTACGCAGACAGATGGTTAAAGCTATTGGACGATAAGAAGAAGAAAGAGTATGGACTTTTCCCAGCTTTAAAATAGGTATCAGCAATCATATACTCCACTCGTCTGGGAACTGTCCAGTAACCCAAATGACATTAAAAAATTCTAATAGTATTCTTTTATTGGAGTCATATAAATGTTGGAAAAATGAATAAATAATCATATCTCTACCAGAAGAAATAACTTCTTAATCTGAGAAATCGCTAGATACAAACTAGACATAGTAAAAGGGATATATGAGTATATATAATGAGAAAAAAAAACATTGATAGTTCAAGGGGTGTAAATCTGTTGGTTCATCCAGAGAGCCTAAAACATATGTTATGGAAATGCTATACTGCTAGTTTTGGCAAATGTCAGGGCCAATTCAGGTAATAGTTGAGTTTAACAGATTCTGATGAAATTTCAATATTTTTTTCCAATCGGGTTTTATATATCTTTTGTCCCCATGTAAAAGTATTAAAACAGTGGTGCCAAACCTCTCTCATACACCTATAGCCTCAAAGTGACCAGTGAGTGAGGTTGTGTTAATTTTTGCTCTCCAATTTTATTAATAAATTTGTGTATTTTGAAAGTGAATTTAGTAAACGAATTAGTGTTCTAATTAAACTACTGCTGTGTATATAACTTCAGTCATTAACAATTATTTTAAATTTTGTGATAATTTAAATTTGATACCTAACGCTAACAAAGGTAAGAGTTTTACTGTTTTCTGTGCCTGGGTTATTTGGATTTTTAAATAGACTTTCTGTATTTCAATACAGTATTTATTAATGTTATCTTAATTAGTGATAATTTATTAGGTTTTCAGTCTCAACTCAGTTAAAGCTACTTAAACTTTTATATATCCTGGCTGGCTAAGCTAATAAATTGCTTATAAATTTTTTACATTTTAAAGTTTTATTTTATTCTTTTTTTAGTTTTAGTGATTATTTAAACTGTAGTTATAGCATAGACCTAAGCTAGTAAGCCTAATAATAATTTAAAGTATGTATGCTCGGTGTGATATCTGTGGACTGTAAGAGGTGAATATTTGTAGATGCCCTGCTTGTGATTTGAATGCAGAGATGTGTTGTTAAGGAAGGAGAAAGGAAGGAGATGTGAAATGTGAATGGATTGAAGAAGAAGTATTTGAGTTGAGAAGGAGGGAAGTGTTAGGAAAGAGGTTAGTAGGGATGTCGAGGCGAAGAGGGAGCGGGATATAGGGGGTAGACAGGAATAGTGATTCCTAGGCCGGAAGATGAGAGGGAAAAGGATAAGTAGGATTATATAGGCTGCGCTGAATATGAGTTGTAGAAATAGAATAATGATTTAAAGATTGAGGATCTCGAAGTCAGTCAGCCTGTGACCTGCAGTAACAGGTTCGACTGTCTCCAGATGGGAGGGATCAGAGAGTGCATATGGTAATGTTGAGTTTTCTGAAGGGAAACTGGATAATTGGCAATTGGAGAATCTATGATACGATACCTAGATAGGACTTTTCAAAAGAATAAAAGAAACGATTGAGAGTTGTATCAGTTGCCAGCAGTGAGTGATATTGTGGATATGATAGAGAGATTGATTCTAATCTTGATTCAGAGGTGATTGTGCATGTGGTTACAAATGATATAGGACATAGGTCAGAAGAATTAATAGGAGATTATAGGAGATTGATTCAGAAGAAATTTTGGAAAAAAAGAAAGCCCTTTTAAATAGGGGTGGGAAAGAAAGTGCTTGCAAAAAAAAAATTTCTGGGATTTACTAGGTTAGGTGCAGGTAGGAATGGGGGAGGGTTTAGGTGTTAAATGAATAGGTTAAGGAAATTATGTTTTTCAGAAAATTTAGGTTTTTGGATTTGTGGGAGAGAATTTCTGGATAAAGATTTTTTTGCAGCAGATGGAGTTCTTGAGTCGTAAAGGTGTTGACTTTCAGTACCAGTTTGAGAATTGTTGCAAACTAGGCTTAAAGTTGGGTGGTGGTGGTCTAATTGATACAAATAATAGCAAATGTTAACTGTAATAGTGGGAGATATAAAGCTAGTGTTGTACAGGTTCAAATAATAATGATGCATAAAAAAAACGAAAATGTCGGTATCAATGTTTTTACACAAATGCTAATACCTTAGAAATAAAAAGATGAGCTGATTAGTTATAGCATAAATGAGAATCTAGACATTATTTGCTTAAATGAGGCTGGTTAATGAAAGAATTATAGATGGAGACTTCTTTCAGGAATATGAAATAGAGGGATATAACTTTATTTATACAGCGTAGGGAAGAAGGTGGTGTGTGGCCGCTTATGTTAAAGCATATAATTCTGTACTAATAATGTGACTTTAAAATTATCAGATATTGAATTGTTGTGGGTAGATATCTTATGATAGCATAATCATATAGATAGGGCTTTTATGCCTCCTGGCCGAGTCCAGATTAGATGCTGAAATTGGTGAAGAATTGAGACAGATGCGAAGTAATGAAATAAGGTATAGTCTAATGGGTATTTTAATTTTCTGGCATTCAGTGACCTTGTTTAATATGGACCGTAGTAGTTCTGGCATTATATATGTATACTAGGATAATTTTTGACCCCAGATGGTCAGAACGCACAAGTATACGATGCACTTTAGACTTAATATTACTAATGATGGAAGTATGGGTGGTGAAGTTAGAGTTTGAGGAGATTTTAGGACTTAGTGACATAATATATTAGATTTAATATGATGTGGTATCTGGGCCAATTGCAAGTTAATAAGGAAAGATCATAGATTTCAGGAATGGCGATTTACTCATTTGAGACCATGATTAGTTATACTGACTGGGATAAGGTTAAAGAAAAAAACTAGATTTTATCTTATGAACTTTTAACAAATTTTAATGGATATTCATCAGTATGTTTTAAAGATAACCCATTATGGGAGGGGTGGGGGGGGGGGGGGGGTGGGCGAATTGATTATGAGAGAGTGGAAAGGAGAGATAGAGAGAAATTAATGAAAAGCGCAGGTATTTTTAAATATTCAAGGGTAGTATAGGGACGATGATTTAGAAAATTATAGGAAAATAGAAAGAACTTAACCAGTCATAGAAAGGCAAGAGAGAGGCAGAATTAATTTAGGAATAGTAAGAAGAACCTGAAGAAGTTTTTAGCTTTTATAAATTAAAAGTAAGAATTTACAATCTGGTCAATTAAAATTTGATGAAAATTAGTGAGTTCAGATAGGAGTTGGTCAAACATTTTTCAATGCTTATTTTGCGTTAATGTTTACCGAGGAAAGATAGATAATAGTTTGGAGACTAATGTTCTTGTATGCATTGTAACAAATAGACTTACAGATTTGAAATTTGATGTAAAAGATATTAAGCGTTTATTAGCATATTGATCCAGTAAAGCTGCAGGCCCTGATGGTATATACATGGTAAATTCTGAATAATGAGGTAGTTTAAGCATCTGCAAGGCTACTGTATTTGCTTTTTTAGGCGATATATCGCATTTGTGAGGTAGCAGATGAACTGGAAATAAGCATATTTGTGCTATTTATAAGAAAAGTATGGAAGATTTGGAATTATAGGCCAGTTAAAATCTTTGGTTGTAAAGGTTCTGAAAAGTACTGAAGGTTCATATAGGAACATATTAAGAAGATACAGAGTATTGTTATGATCCCAGCATGGTTTAGAAAGGTAGGTCATGTCGACAACCTTTAGAATTTATGGATATGCATTACTGCTGCATTGACCGAGGAGTCAGTTGATATTGTATACTTTAGACCTTAGTAAAAGCTTTTGATAGGTTTCCTAACACCACATAAGGCTGATGAAAAGTTATTGAATGTGGTATATGGGTGGAGTGGTACAATGTTGGGATTAAAGAGTGGTTCGAATTAAAAATCAGTGTGTAAACTAATGGGAAAATCATCATGGGAAATAGTGGAATGATATCCCACGGTCATGCTGGGAGCACTATTGTTCTCATATATATAAATGATTAAAGAGGGACTTCTAATGTCGTAAGGTTTTCTAAAGTTTGCAGGAATGATACTAAGTTGGCCACCTAGTTAGAATAGTGAAGGAGCATAAAGATTCAAAATGATTTTGATAACTTCTTAGGTCTGTAAGGAACATGAATGATTTTAATAGTAAATAAGTTGTAATAGGTTCTTCACCTAAGTTTAGCTCAATAATCAGTTTTAACTACATATACTGGGAGTGGCTTGAGTCTGTTGACAAGAAAAAGATTTAGGTGTATTATAAGCAGTAATTCTGAAAGTAGCTATCAATGTTTGGAAAGCTAGAAATAAAGCTAATAAGATGCCTGGGCATAATATGAAATGATTGTTTACAAGAGCAGGATTAAATAAGTAATAAGTAAGGAAAGATTGGAAATTATAGGTTCTGTTTGTATTAAACATCTCTGGTTATCAATTCAGGTTTATGGGAAAAAGTACTGAAAGTCTATAGAGAAATATTAGAAGATACAAGGTATTGTATGACTCCCAGGCATGGGCAGAAGAGGTAGGTCATGTAGACAAACCTTTTAGATTAATGGAATACACTGACTGCATTGACGAGGAGATCCAGTTGATATTGTATATTTAGAACTTAGTAAATTTTGATAAGGGTTCCCCACAAATAAGGACCCCGACTTTGATAAATTGAAAAAAAAAAAAATTTTTGCAATATGTGATATAGGTGGAGTGGTAACATGGTTGGGATTAAAGAGTGGTTGCGAATAGAAAACAGTTGTGTACAAACTAAATGGGAATGAAATCATCATGGGAAGTGAAGAGTGGGTGTCCTCAGGGTTAGTGCTGGGTGCCTATTGTTCCCCTCATTTATATATTAATGATTTAGACAGGGAATTAAATGCCAAGGTTTGCTAAGTTTTGCAGATGACCTGAAAGTGGCCCTCAGTGTAGAATATGTGAAGGATGTTAAAGATTCAAAATGAATCTTGATAAACTTTTGGGTGGGCAGATAAGTGAATGAATTTTAAATATAAAAGTGTAAAGTATACCTATTTACTTCAAATAAAAGTTTTAACTAAATAGTGAATGGGGATTGGCTTGATCGGTGGACAGAAAAAGGATTTGGCTACGTGATAAAAGATTTTTGAAAGTAGTAAATGGCATGTTGGAAGCTAGATAAAGCTAATAAGATGCTGGCATAATATAAATCGGAATGTTGTTTACAAGATCAAGGGAAGTATAAGTAATAATGTTAATAGTGTTGTAGGCAGTAATAAAGTAGTGCACAAGTTTGGGCCCCCTTATTTAAAGAAAAGACTTAGATATGCTTAGAGTGCAACATAGAAAAGATGATTTCTGGGGTTGAGGGTAAGAACTATGAGGAGAGGCTGGAGGAGTTAGA
>JABUQX010112560.1:2500-22500 GCA_015478945.1 Trachelipus rathkii
TTACTTCATTATTTCGTAATATTGAATATTTATCATATTTAACTACATCCGCTCTGATTAATTGCGTAAATTGAAATTATTACTTTTTAAAGTTATTTAAAAGATTACTGTGAATTTAAAAAAGAAAATGAAGCCTGATTTTCATAATTCATTTTAAATTTGGAAAGACACGAAAAAGTATATAAAATAATGTAAATCAATGTCAAATATTATCTATTTTTTATCAATAAAATACTTACAGGCACCAAACAATGGCGACCAATCTGTAAAAAAATCCAAAGCTAATTAACTTGTATGGCAAATCGAATTAAGAGAAAGAGAAGTTCGTGAATCTGTAATAAAGGGAAGATAAAATTAAAAATCTTTAGTAGTAGCAAAGTTTAATACATAAATTTGAGAATCAAAAATTTTCATGCAAGAGAAATTTTATGGTCAGTGATTTCTGAAAGATTTAATGTAAGACAATGTTAATCTGTTCTTCTCTCAAAAATCTTACTCTTAACTTTCTTTGATTAGAGTTATACTGCATGTAAGCGTGCATAGGCAAAAAGGAAAAAATTGAAAACCATTTGGTAGTCGTTAGCAAATCTCTTTTATTTCTATGAAAATCTCATGAATATATTTAATCACTATGGATTCATTTTTGTACTATTAGGTTAAGTATAATTTCATTTTAACTAACTTTTCAAAATAGAGTGAAGAATTTTACCGATACACTACTCAAACACAACTTTATCCACAAAATAACAAATCTAACATCCCCACTAACCTAAAAAAATGGATTTCCAACTTTCTATCGGGACGAAAACAAATACAAACAAACAAACAATACAAAATTCCAGACAGTTTAAAACTCTCAACATGGAGTACTTACCTAGGTAACACATACCATCATCCATACTATTCAACCTATTTACAGGCCGATCTACACAACAACAGATAGGTCAAAATCAATGACACCTCACCAGATGACATCAACCAATAGCCAATCACTGCAACCACCAGCTAACACCGGCACACAAACACTGCCACACAACAATACATCAACCAACTTCAAATATGGCTAACAGAAACAAATGTCGCCATCAACTACAAATACATCAATGTACATTAATTATCTATCGAACCCGCCAACTGGTGTCCCAACCCACTTACAGCCTACCCTAAACCAACCTTGCTATACCCTTCTCATTAACAAAACTTAAAAATAATCCCTCCGGAACAACACTCTGACACCAGTATCCTCACCTTCACAAGCACCATACGACACATATATTCTCATCTGCAAACAGAACTGACATAGAACCATACGCTGGTAACAGACATTCACAAACCAATAACAAACATCCCACACCGACAATATTACAGAACCAATGTCTTTGCTCAGGTCTTGCAAGGCTCGCGCTTCTCCAACCTCTGGCAAAGCTCTCGCTTTCTCCTGAAGATTGACATAAAACTCTAAATAGAGACAAAACAAGCTTTAAGAATCATACAGGATGCACATAAGACAACCCACAACAACACCTGCACGAAGAAACCAAAATTTCTTCCCATAGACGGACACCTGGACATGAAAGGACAAAAATATTTTCCAAAACCCAACAACCCAACGCCCATACCACATTGCACTCTCTAACCCTACCCACCATAGACTCCAATCAACCTCCTTCTTTGGACAGCTCTATATCACACAAAACAAATTTTTTGAACACCATTCACCACAACAAACAACAGCACAACATACAATAAGCAATTAACATCACAGACACTAACAGCAAACTAATTTAAGACCGCAGACCTCCAACAACATATTTAAACAAGCACCAACCAAGCAAATAAACACCAAGAATTCAACTCACCAGAATTCAGTCATCCTTGGCAAAGCTTAAGATGCGGCCATCACCATAAATTACAATACTACAAACACAGAGATTCAACCTTAACCAAACAACCACAAACATCTGTCAAACTGTAACAGAGTTTCCAAGAGGACACATCCCACTTCATCCTTTCTCTCCTGCTTAAATATAACTTCAAACACCAGAGACAACATGGAACATTACATCCTGAGATCTCTATAGGAGAACCGGTCTTGCTTCGGCGGGGTTACAATGGGACGCGGTGGTGGCCCTCTCCTCATAAAGATGAGGTGGATTCCCAGGGATAAAAGGTAAAAAGGTAAAGATATATATATATATACTTAACTATTAATATATATATTACCTATCTACAATTATGTATCATAATTACATATATTATAATATATATCATCACTAATATATATAATATATATATAATAATATATCACTATATATATACTCTATACCTATACTACTATACTATATATAACGGGTGAAATTGCTAGTACATAAGGGGAAAAATCCAAGCACACTCCTTCTCACATAAGAAGTTCTATTTAAAGTAAAATTCTGGGTTGATTTTCATAGATCCTCAAAATGTTGCCATTAATATACTGAAAAAAATTTAACAAATAACATTTCTAAATGTGTATTTTAAATCGTACGTCACCTTGCAAAGGTTTTGGAATGGCTTTCAAAACATCAAATAATAACTTTATTTAAAGAGAAACTAAACCATTTTGGTTTCAAGACTCTAAAATGAAAGAGGCGCTAAATTATTGATCGCTGAAAAAGATAGAAAAAAAAAAACAAAAAAAAAATTAAGGGTGAAATGTAGATTTTCTAACCTAACCTAAAACAAAGCATTGTAAAGAATATATATATCATATATATATATATATATATATATTACTATATACTATTATAATATATATATATATTATATACTATATATATATATAATATATATATATATATATATAACTATCTATATATATATATATATATACATACTATAATTTATAATATATTATATATATACTTATATATACATATATATTCTATATACTATATATATTATTATATATATATATTAATAATATATAATATAATATATATATAAATATATATATATATATATATATATATATATATATTCATATATAATATATATATTGGTATTTTAATATCAATTTACTTTATTATTTAAAACGAAAGGGAATACCATAGGATAGACCGCGAAGATATCATGAGTCGGGGTCTGCTCGGCCTCATGCTGGACGACGGGGGAACTTCGTCCCCTCCATGTTCTCGTCCGACTCTCCAAGCCCCCTAAAAACTTTGAAAAACGCCCTCCTAAATTTAGACGTGTATTCATTTTTATAATGAAAATGGAAATATTTGTTTTTTTAGGGGTGACCTGACCTAACCTAACCTAATAACCTAATCACCCTAAACCTAACCTCTAACCTAACCTAACCTCTAACCTATACTAACCTAACCTAACCTAACCTAACCAACTAAACCTAACCTACACCTATAACCTAACTATATACCTACACCTCATTTCACCCCTAGCAATATTAGGAAGAAAAAAATCATTTCGATCCTAGAACTCACTATTATGTATCATAGAGTGCTACCTGCGCTAAACGTCAGTTGAATATTAGTAACTTTGTTCATATATATATAATATTATTATATATATATATATATACTATATATATATATATATATCTTAAAATATTTTTTATATATAATATATTTATAATTTATATATATTATTATATATATATATATATATATATATATACTAGTATATATATTCACGCTGGAGTTGCCGAAGTAAGTTGCAGGTCCTTTTCAATAATATACTTTTTAGTGCTTTTAGCACTAAAAGTGAATTTTTTTAATTACCGTGGGAATTTTTATTTTCCCCAATAAAAATCAAAAAATTTATATATAAAATAATAATAAATTTAATAATATTAATAAATAAATTTAAATAAATAAATAAATAAATAATTAATAAAACAAATAAATAAATTAATAAATTAACACATTAAATAAAAATAAATAAATAATTAATCAATAGCATATATTTGTTAATAAATAATATAAAAAAAAAAATAAAAAAAATAAAATAAATAAAAAATAAAAGTAAATCCAAATATGTGAAATATAAATTTTTAATTCCGTAAATGGTCAACACAAGCATTGTACCAACACACAAAACACCACCGCTAAAGCACCGCCCCGCACGAACAACACTACAACCGCCACGCCGCACCGCACGTCACCCGCGCACCGCACCCGCACAGCACCCGCCCCGCCACCTCTTCTTGTAACGGATAGAGTTTGCTCATGGTATCTTCATCTCAAGACTTGACAACCCCATAGGGGGTGACGATATCACCTCGTCGTAGACGAGGTTACGTGGCAGTGCCAACCCCCCCGAGGGAGGTGCTGGCCCCCAAACCTTGGATATTGACGTAGAATGATGAAACTTAACATACGCCTTCTAGAAGGTATTATTATTATTATTATTATTAATTATTTTATTATCTATCTATTATTATTATTTTATTATTTATTATATTATTATTATTCTTATTATTATTAAATTATAATTATTATAATTGTTATTGTTTTAATTAATATTATTATCGCACTGCAACCGCCACCGACCAATACTTAGTAAACGGATAGAGTTTGACGACATGGTATCTCTCTCAACTTGGTACCCTACCCGTAGGGGTGACGTAACCCTTCGGATCATGATGAGGTTTACGTGGCCTGCACCCTCCCATAGAGGGTTGTGCCCCCCCCCCTAAAAATAGAATGCCGTAAGAAGAATGAACTTAGTATAACACCCTTCTTATGATAAGGTAGCCTCGTCGTAAGAAATGATCGTAGAACGATGACAATGAGTATAATACCTTTTCTAAAGGAATGTAACATCCGATACAGAAGAGGCGTAAGATGACATTACGACGCCCTCTGGTGTTGGGGCTGAGCCCCAAAAATTTGGATATTTGACACATAGAAGTTGAAATTTGGGTATAACACCCTTCCTACTATAAAGATGATCCATGTACAGCATGGTTACGTTGACGCTACGACCAATATTGAGAAGGGGCCTGTACCAAATGCCTTGGAATATTGACAAGACAAGGATGAAACTGGTATACAACCTTTCTTACTAACCGCAGTAAGCTCATCGCGTCACGCACGAAGTTTCACTAACGTAATCCGCTACGTTTACAATGGTTAAGGGGCCTGAGCCCCAAAACAACACTGAAATTGACATGAAGGATGGAATTTGGAGAGCACACAGAGAGAAGGAATAAATAGGATGGAGGAAGAGCACCCGTTTTTCTAAAGGTTGGAGACTGACATTTTCTATTTTTCAAAATCTCGTTTTCTTTTTAATAAAAACGTCACTAAAAATATATAGTTTGGTCTAAATAATTTTCATAAGTTTCCATTTTATCCATTTACTCTTTGTGTTTATTTTTAATTTATTTTTTTTAATTTATTTCAAATTTTTATTTATTTTTTCTCTTTTTATTTATTTTTTTTAATTTTTTATTCTTTTATTTATTTTTTTTTAATTTATATTTATTTTAATTTTTTTATTATTTTTATAACTTTTTTGTTTTACTAAAAATTTTATGCTTTTCATGTTTATAACTTAAAATTATTTTGTTTTTTTACCCACCCCACCCCTGATCTATTGATCTATTGATCTATTGATTCAAGTCATATTTTGTATAACAACAAAACTTTTATTTATTTTTGTTTTTACTAAATTTTTATTCCTTTTATGTTTATAACTTAAAAAATTTGCGTTTTACATACCCTAAAGCAGTAAATCAGTAAATCAAACCACCAGCCCCCCACCCTTTCCCACCCTTCCATGATCTATTGATCTATTTGAATTCAGGTCACATTTCGAGTATCATTTTGGATAAACATAACATAAAAATAAGTTCTTTATAAACTACTATCAACGAATAGTAGCTAACGTAACAAAGTTTTTTCACAATGTATAAGCTAACATATGCAATAAACCTGAACTAAGAATATAATGTACAACGACAAACCTAACACACCTTACGCACGAATAAACTACTAACATTAACAAAGTTCCATGCTTAACAACAGTAAAGTAACTAACTCAGCGTACAAAACGTAACCTGTTCACACCTTTTTCAGGCATATCTCTAACATATCAATGTTAATTTTACATTAACATGGTAATATTTAACAAAATTTTATCACAACCCTAGCAATTATCATACAACACTCCACGATTAGCCTAACGTAACAAACGTTATATTAATCATATAACATAGTAATATTTAACAAAAATTCATCTTAACCTATACAACTTTCATTAATCCCATTACGAATAATTGCTAAACAGTAACAAAGTTTTTATCGCAAACAAATAACATAAAATAACAAAGTTATCCAAACATAACATAAGAATAAGTTCTTTGAATAAAAATATCATAGTAAATAAGTGTATAGTTTAACTGGAACTTTTTAAAGCAAAGTAAAATCAATAAATCAGTTAAATCAAACCACCCACACCTCCCCTCCCCTCATCCCCTACCACCCTTCCATGATATATCGATCTAGTGATCTATTGATTCCAAGTCCATATTTTGAGTATCATTTTGGGTAAACAATAAAACATAAAAGTAAGTCTTTCTATTACTAACACATCAATATATGCTAACCCTAACAAGTTTTATAACATCAATAAAGCTAACATAATATCACCTTGAACTACGATTATAAATGTACAACGACAAACCTAACATACCTTACGCTCAACTAAACAACCAAATTTATCAAAAGTTCCATACTTACAACAGTAAAAAGTAACTACTTGCATACAGAATCGTTAACCTGTTCACAACTTTTATATCAAACGCATTCTGTAACATATACATTGGTATTATATTTATCCTTAACAAATGGTAATATTTAAACATAAAATCTTATACATAACACACTTTACCTAATAACTCATACAGACCAACAATATATGCCTAGGGTCCAAGTTTTCAACTAATCAATAAAGCTACATAATTCATAACCTCTGAACTAAAGATATATAAGTATCACACAATCAGACAACACTAACACACATCCACGTATGAATACAATCTGCTAACACTTTACAAAGTTCCCTACTTATCTAATAGGTTCTAAGCAGACTTAACAGGTACATACAACATCAATGGTATTCCCATAACTTTTCCAACATATAATCTGCAAACAGCTAAAGCAGTAATTACATCTATACAAAATCCCTTAATAAAGTGACCAAATCTGATCAAATGATATCAGCAATCTTGAACTCAATGTCTGATCACTACCATTCATGAGTGTACACTATCACATCAAAATATAACATCATTTTGACTATCAATAACGTTGACATTAAGCAAAAATTGCTCTGGGCAGACTTAACATTAACTCAAGACAAAAACTGTTACCTATGCCCACAGTATAATCTAAACACATTCAATCGCTAGTTCAAAGTATTCTACGAACTTATCATTTTCCCTACTTATCAAATCAAGTATTAATTTCACATTGTATAATGTAAATTTAACAATAACACGTCAAACAGAATTAAACATAAACCATAACATATCTAACACTGTATCAATAATGTGAAAACCACAATAGAAGTACTAACATTTTGAACCTACGAATAAAGACATTAACCATCCGGACCTATTGAAAATAAAGTTCTCAACCTCTATCCCTATCTACAATCAGCAGAAACTCACAATACCTGCTTTTCAATCCATACACATCATCTAAGCATAATAGCAGTATTATCTAAACAAAATTCTTTACATAAGTATCCAACTATCAAAGAATTAACTCAGCATCTTGAACCTAATGAATTGATACTAAATTCATCAAAAGTGTTTCTTGACCATATCAAATATAACAATCATTTTTGAACTATGAATTAAACGATTGGAACATACTAGCAAAATTCTCTGTCCAAACATTATAAAATAACCTTATCGATCAAATACAGATCACGATAAACGCTAACATAAAATTTTTTTTTTTTTTTTTATTATTTTACTTTATTTTAATTAATTTTTACTTTAATTTTTATGTTTCATTTTTACATTAATAACTTTTGTACAATTAAGGTTTTAGAATATTAATTTTTATGTTTTATTTTTATTTTTTCTATTATTTAATTATCATCTGACATTTATTTCTTTGTGTTTATATTATTTTTCATTATATTTCAATTTTTCATTGTTTTTTATTTATATTTTTATTTTTTTTATTCTCAACTCATTGCTTAATACATTTGTTATATTTGACTAAAATAATTTATGCTTTCCATGTTTATAACAGTAAAAAATTGGCGTTCTCACCATACCCTTAGCAAGTCAATAAGTAACATACGAACCACCCCAAACAAGACCTCCCCACTCCACCCAAAGACTCTATTGATTACTATGATCTCCTTGAACTTCAAAGTCATATTTCGAGATATCATTTTGGATAAATCATAATCATAAAAATAAGTTCCTTTAAATGCTAACTCTATGAATATTCGGTGCCTAACAGTAACCAACGATAAACTGCTAAACGCATTAGCAAGTTCATATTCACTTAACAACAGGAAATAGCTATATTTACATACCACAAGAGTAAACCTAACTGTCAAGCACACTTTTTCAGCATAATCTCCTAACATAGATCATGTTAATTTTACACTTAACATACGTAAATACTTTAATCAATAATTTATCACAACCTAGCCATCTACTAACATATAGGTAATAATTTGAACCATAATTTATCATAAAAACCTTAAAACCACATCTAACTACTGAATGAAGAATAAATGCTACACACATCACACACACACACAACACAACAAACACACACACACGACACACACACAAACACACAAACACACATACACATACTAACCAACGAATATTTGCTAAGGTAACAAAGTTTATCAGTTCATAAAGCTAACATGCATCACCGGACTAAGAAATAATAATGTACACGACAAACCTAACACACCTTACGCACGAATAACTACTAACATTACAAGTCCCATGCTAACAACAGTAAGTAATAACTCAGGTACAAAACGTAACCTGTTTACACTTTTTTTCAGGCATATCTCTAACATATTCAATTTTAATTTTACATTAACATGGTAATATTTTAGCAAAATTTTATCATAAACCCTGGTCTAATTATCAATACTGAACAACGAATGTTGCTAACGTAACAAAGTTTTTTTACATTAACATAGTAATTTTAACAAAAAATTCATCTTAACCTTACCTAACTAATCAGAATTCCCAACGAATAATTGCAAACATAACAAAGTTTTATTAACATGGTAATATTTAAACAAAAAATTTATCACAACATTGGTTAATTATCATACTGATTTAACGCATATACTCCTAACGTAAATAAGTTTCCATAAATCATAAAGCTACATAGCGTAACATGAAACAAAGAAAATAATGTAACAAAGACAAACCTAACACCACTTACACACGAATAAACTGTTAACAATTAACAAAGTTGCCACAACTTAACAACAGTAAAAGTAACTAACATTGCATGCAAACGTACCCTATTCATACTTTTTTCAAGCATATCTCTACCATATTAACGTTAATCTTACATTGACACAGTAACATATACAAATATGTATCATAACCTTGTCCCTAATCATACAGACAACGAATATATTGCAAACGTAACAAGTTTTTTACATTATCAGTAATATTTAACAAAATTTAATCATAACCTTACCTAATATCATAATCAACCAACAAATAATTGCAAACTAAACATCGTTTTTTATCCAAACATAAAATAAAAATAACAAGTTTTATCCAAACATAACATTAAAAATAAGTCCTTTGAATAAAATATCATAGTAAAGTGTAATAGTTTTTACTGATACCCAATAGCAGTAAATCAGTAAATCAAAAATCGAACTCCAGCCCCCCCTCCCACCCTTCCATGATCAATTGATCTATTTGATCTATTGATCCAGGTCACATTTCGAGTATCAATTTGGATAAGCATTGGGCAGTAAAAAATAAGTTCCTTATATACTAACCAACGAATATATGCTAACGTAGCAAAGTTTTCACATTAATAAATACTTAACACACCAACAGCCGTACGAATAAACAGCCATCATTAACAACTTAACCAATAAAGCGAACACATAAGGGGAAAGTAAAACAAGTTTTCATTTTTAATAAATATTTTTTCATTGAAAAGAGCTTTATATAAATACAAAAAAACATTAATTTATTTTTAAAGATTATTAATTCATCTAAGCAGGGGACATGGGATTCATCATAAACCTGGCATGTTTCTATATATCTCTCCCAGAGATTCAACCCCCTTTTAAAGGATGTAAGCTATAAATGCATTCTGTGCAACACTAACCATTTTTCTGCATATTTTGGTTCAACAGCACGCACTCTCTCAACAGAGAGAAGTAAACTTATCCATGTTTGCTAGTTTATTAAACATACTCCTGTATACTTCATTATACGGAAAACCACATATTTCGGTGTAAATATCGTAGATTACCCCATGAGCAATATGTATTAAGTCCTCAAGTATGTCGACGTCATCAAGATGTGATGTTAATTCGTTTTTTTCATTTTAAGCAATGCTGTAATTTTTTCAGATGTTCGAACTGTGAAACCTATACAAGTGCGATAGAAGGTCACACAATCGAATGGGTTTCCAATCGTTTGCGTACATCCAAGGCTTTTTACATTGTCAAGCGACGAGAAACAGCAATCTTTCTATTAGAAACCTCTCACAAACTGTCTCCACCGCTAGATATTTCACTACGAATCGAAGTATCAGAATGACACACACTTAGTCTTTACCCAGGGCTTCTGTGATATCAATAATCTTGATGAGAATTTTTCAACAGAAATGAATAAGGGTCTATTTTTGCACTTCCGGCTGGAATACAAATAATGTTTCTCTGACTCCATTTGGTTTACGATTGAATATAAATGACACATCGTTGGAATAACGAAGGTCCTCGTAAAGATATCACCAACAAACGTAGAGGAGGGGTGAGATGTCATCCTTATCAACACAGCGAAAAATATCCTACTGATGAAACTCGAGTGTATAAAGAGTCCCCAAATGTAATGAGATTCTTTCTTTCACCAATCAGAAGAAAAGTAAACAAAAAATACGACGTACGAACGAACCAAATCAGTTCACAAAAGTACGTATAATCTAGCCTGACAACAACAAACAACACAATAAATATGAAACAAACTTAGACAAAACTAAAACTGAGAATACAAAGTTTTATCCAAAAATGACATAAAAAATAGATTCTTTAAATAAAATATCACAGTAAAGTGTAATAATTTAACTGATCCTAAAGCAGTTAATCAGTATTCAGTAACAATCAACCTCCCACCCATTCGTCGAGAAGGATCAGGCGATCTCCCTCAAACCCCCTCCCCTTCTATGATCTATTGATCTATCGATTCAAGCCATATTTCAAGTATCATTTTGGATAACATAACAAAAATAACCGATTCATCATACAGACAACGAATATATGCTACCGTAAACAAAGTTTTTCGCATCAATAAAGGCTAACATATCATAGCATGAACTAAGAATATAATGTACACGACAAATCTAACATGCCTTAACGTACGAATAAATCGTAACATAACAAAGTTCCATAACATACCGGACCAAAATATTTATTTTTTAATCACCATCACGAAACATTATTATGATTATTAATTATTATTATTATTATTTATTATTATTATTATTATTATTATTATTTTTATTATTATTATTATTATTATTATTATTTTATTATTATTATTATTATTATTATTATTATATTGATTATTATTAATTATTATTATTATTATTATTATTATTATTATTATTATTATTATTATTATTATTATTGAATTATTATTATATTATTATTTTATTATTATTATTATTATTATTATTATTATTTTATTATTTATTATTATTATTATTATTATTATTATTATTATTATTAATTATTTTATTATTATTTAATAATCATACAAAGTTTTAACAACCGTAAAGTTAACATAATATCACCTAAACTAGAACATAACATACCTTAGGTACGATAACAGTCAACATTAACAAAGTAACATAATTATATCAGTAAAGTAACTAACCAAGGCCATCACAAAACGTAACCAACTTGTCTACACCATGCAAAGAACCTAACTAATCACATACATGCCGAGGTTTTGAAGCTAAATGACACACAGAATGTACAGTTAAGGCTTACACGGTAGGCCTTATCATTAGGGTTTACTTTCATGTTTTATACAAAAAGCGCTTTCCGAATACGCCCCTCCTCAACATAAGCCTCAATCTTTAACTATACATAACCCGAACATTTTTAGATACTAAGCGCCACTAATGGACATTATCCAGAGGAGGATGCAATGAAGACCCATCTCGGGGGGTACCCCGAAGGGGGTGTAACCGGGTTTACAATATAGGAACACAGCATTTTGCTATGTTAGCTTTATTGATATGGAAACTTTATTACGTTATTACGTTAGTATATTCGTTGACTCAGTATGAATAATTAACGAATGTTGTGAATAAATTTTTGTTAAATATTACCATGTTTAATTAAAAACTTTGTTAATGTTTTGGCAATTTATTCGTTGCGGCAGTTATGATAATTAGACAGGGTTTGAGTAAATTTTTTGCTAAATATTACCATGTTAATGTAAAATTAACATTGATATGTTAGAGATATGCCTGAAAAAAAGTGTGAACAGGTTACGTTTTGTACGCTGAGTTAGTTACTTACTGTTGTTAAGCATGGAACTTTGTTAATGTTAGTAGTTTATTCGTGCGTAAGGTGTGTTAGGTTTGTCGTTGTACATTATATTCTTAGTTCCGGTGATGCTATGTTAGCTTTATTAATGTGAAAACTTTGTTACGTTAGCATATATTCGTTGGTTATAATGTGTGTGTGTGTGTGTGTGTGTGTGTGTGTAGCATTTATTCTTCATTCAGTAGTTAGATGGGTTAGGTTATGATAAATTATTGTTAAATATTACTATGTTAATGTTAGATGGGCTAGGTTGTGATAAATTATTGTTAAATATTACTATGTTAATGTAAAATTAACATTGATATGTTAGAGATATGCTTGAAAAAGTGTGAATAGGTTACTCTTTGTATGTAAAGTTAGCTATTTACTGTTGTTAAGTATGGAACTTTGCTAACGTTTAGCCAGTTTTATTCGTGGTTTACGTTAGCACATATTCATTGTTAGCTATTAAGAACTTATTTTTATGTATGTTTATCCAAAATGATACTCGAAATATGACTTGAATCAATAGATCAATAGATCAATAGATCTTGGGTGGGGTGGGGAGGGTGGGTTGGGTGGTTCGATTTACTGATTTACTGCTTTAGGGTATGTAAAAACGCCAATTTTTTACGTTATAAACATGGAAAGCATAAATATTTTAGTAAAAACAAAATGTTTAAAGCAAATGAAACAAAAATAAATAAAAAATAAATAAAAACTAATAAAAATTTGAAAATATATTGAAAAAAAAAATAAACACAAAGAATAAATGTAAAATGAAATTAAAAATAAAAAAAAATAAAATTAAAAAAATAAATAATAATAAAAAAAAAATTAGCACAAAGTATAAATGCAAAATGAAACATAAAAATAAAGTTTAAAAAAATAAATTTAAATAAGTAAAAAAAAAAAAAAAAAAAAAAAAAATTTTATGTTAGCGTTTATTCGTTGATCTGTATGATCGATAGGTTATTTTATAATGTTTGACAGAGAATTTTGCTAATGTCCACGTTTATTCATAGTTCAAAATGATGTTATATTTGATATGCAAGACACTTTGATGAATGTAGTATCAATTCATAGTTCAAGATGCTGGTATCTTTGATAGTTTGGATACTTTGTTAAAAATTTTTTTAGATAATACTGCTTTATCTGCTGATGATATGATTGAAAAGCAGGTATTGTTGAGTTTTGCTGTGTAATGAGGGATAGGTTGAGAACTTATTTCATAGTCCGGATGTTAATGTCTATTCGTAGGTTCAAAATGTTAGTCTCTATTGAAGGTTCACCCATTGTTAAAGTGTTAGATATGTTAGGTTATGTTTAATTCTGTTACGTTTTTGTTAAATATTACTATGGAACAATGTGAAATTAATACTGATTTGATAGAGAAATGATAAGTTTCGTAAAGATATTACTGTGCTACCTAGCGATGATGTGTTAGAAACGTGGGCTTAGGTAAAAGTTTTTTTTTTTTTTTTTGCTGAGTAATGTTAAGTTTGCTCGAGAATATTGTTAATGTCTACGTTTATTGATAGTTCAAAAATGCTGTTATATTTGATATGAGTGACACTTTGATGAGGGTAGTGTCAATTCATAGTTCAAGATGCTGATATCTTTGACAGATTGGTCACTTTATTAAAGGGAAATTTGTAAGATAACATACTGCTTTAGCTTTTTGCAGATATAGTTTGGAACAGTTGGGGATACATGATTTTGTATGTCATGTTAGCTACTTTACCTTTTGATAAGTAGGGAACTTTGTAAATGTTAGCAGATTATTCATAAGTGAGGTGTGTTTAGGTTTGTCGTTGTACATTATATTTTAGTTCAGGTGATGCTAATGTTAGCTTTATTTGATGTGAAAACTTTGACACCTTAGCATTTATTCGTTGGTCTGTATGATATTAGGTTAAAGGTATGATAAATTTTTATTAATATTACCATGTTAAAGGTAAAAATCCAATGATAATGTTACAGCTACGTATGAAAAATTGTGAACAGGTTACGTTCTGTATGCAAATGTTAGTTACTTTAACTGTTGTTAAGTATGGACTTTGTTAATGTTGGTTGTTTATTCGAGCGTAAGGTATGTTAAGGTTTGTCATTGTGCATTATTTTATTAGTTCATGTTACATAATGTTAGCTTTATTGATGTTAAAACTTGTTAGGTTAATGCATATATTCCGAATGGTTAGTAATTAAAGAAACTTACTTTTATGTTATGTTTATCCAAAAAATGATACTCAAATATGACTTGAATCAATAGCTCACTAGTCAATATAGATCATGGAAGGGTGGGTAGGGGAGGGGAGGGAGTGGAAGGGGGGGTGGTTTGATTTACTGATTTTATTGTTTACTGCTTTAAAAATCAGTAAACTATTACACTTTACTATGAAATTTTATTCAAAGAACTTTATTCTTAATGTTTATGTTGGATAAAACTTTTGTTATTTTTATGCTGTGTTTGGATAAAACTTTGTTATGTTTGCAATTATTCGTTGGGGATTATGAAAGTTAGGTAAGGTTAAGATTGAATTTTTGTTAAATATTACTATGTTAATGTAAAAACTGTTACGTTAGCACACATTCGTTGGTCTGTATGAAAATTTGTTAAGGGTTATAATAAAATTTTGTTAAATATTACCATGTTAATGTAAAAATTACATTGATATGTTTAGAGATAGGCCTGAAAAAGGTGTGACAGGTTTTACGTTTTGGTACGCTTGAGTTAGTACTTTACTGTTGTTAAGACATGGAACTTTGTTAGATCTGAACTTAATGTAGTTGTACATTTATATTCTTAGTTCAGGTTTATGCTATGTTAGCTTTAATTAATGTGGAAACTTTGTTACCTTAGCATACATTCGTTGGTTAGTATATAGAACATTTTTATGTTATGTTTATCCGAAATGATACTCGAAATGTGAACTGAATCAATAGATCAATAGATCATAGGGTGGGGAAGGGTGGGGGCTGGTGGTTTGATTTACTGATTTACTGCTTTAGGGTATGTAAAACGCAAATTTTTTAAGTTATAAACATAAAAGGAATAAAAATTTAGTAAAAACAAAAATAAATAAAAGTTTTGTGTATACAAAATATGACGTTGAATCATAGATTCAATAGATCAATGATCAGGGGTGGGGTGGTGGGACGGGGTGGTGAGCGTCATAAAACTAATAAAATTTTATGTTAGTAAACATGTAAGTTATAAAAAAAATTTAATGTACTGAAAACAAAAAAAAATAAAAAAAAAAAAAAAAAAAAAAAAAAAAAAAAAAAAAAAAATAAAAAAAAAAAAAAAAAAAAAAAAAAATAAAAAAAATAAATAAAATATATATTAAATAAAAAATAAATAAAATAAATTAATAATTTTTACGCTATAGAGCTTAAAGTTGTTAAAAATGAGCTAAATAACAGATTGAGATGATCGAACTATATATTTTTAGTTGACGTTTACCAAGAAGAAATACGAGATTTGAAGATAGAAAGTGTCCATTCTCCAACCTGTTTATGTAAACTGGTGCTACTTCCTCCGAGTCCATATTCTCTTACTCCTTATCCCTCTTCTGTGTGTCTCTCTTCCAAATTTGCATCCTTCTAAAATGTCAATTCTGATGTATTTTCAGGGGCGTCAGTCCCCTCACTAGGTAACGTAGACGAGTACGATAACTTTCGTCCGGACTCGTAGAATGCATTCTACGCATCTTATGAAAGGTGTAGTGACGCCGAGTTTCTCTTACTGTTCAAAGTTTCCAAGATTGGAGATTCCATGCCTAAGAATTGTCCTCAATGGGCGTAGCGTTCCCTACGACCTGTAACCGACCTGCTTGGTCATGGATCACCTTATAAGAAGGTGTATACAAATTTTCAACATTCTATGTCAAATGATCTCAAAGTTTGGGGCTTTCAGCCCCAACACCATTGAGGGCGTAGTGTCATTTACTCTTCTGTAATCGATGTTACATCCTAAGAAAGGTATATACCAAATTTCATCGTTCTACGATCATTTCTTACGACGAGGCTACCTTATAAGAAGGGTGTATACCAAGTTTCATCATTCTACGGTCATTTCCTATTTTTAGGGGGGGGGGCAACACCCCCTACGGGAGGGTGCATGGCCACGTAACCTCGTCTACGACGAGGTTACGTCACCCCCTACGGGGGTACCAAGTTTGAGAGAGATACCATGTCTCAAACTCTATCCGTTACGTAAGTATTGGTAGGTGCGGTGCAGTGCGATAATAATAATAATAATAATAATAATAATAATAATAATAATAATAATAATAATAATAATAATAATAATAATAATAATAATAATAATAATAATAATAATAATAATAATAATAATAATAATAATAATAATAATAATAATAATAATACCTTATAAGAAGGGCGTATATCAAGTTTCAGCCTTCTACGTCAATATCCAAGGTTTGGGGGCCAGCACCCCCCTCCGGGGGATGCATGGCCACGTAACCTCGTCGTTACCCCCTATGGGGTGTTTAGAATTTTTTAAGAAGATACCCACGTAGCAAACTCTATCCGTTTACTAAGTGAAGGTTGTGGGGCGGTGCGGTGCGGTGCGGTGCGGTGCGGTGTAGTGTTGTTCGGTGGCGGTGCGGTTGCGGTGCAGGTGCTTAGCGCGTGTTGTGTGGTAAAGAATTGTGGGACCATATAACGGCTTATATATATAATATATTTTATTTATTTTTTATTTTTTATTTTTTTTATTTTTTATTTTTTTTTTATTTATTTATTTTTATTAATTTATTTATTTATTTATTAATTTATTTATTTATTTTTAATTTACTTATTTATTAATTTATTTTTTATTTATTAATTTATTTATTTATTTATTTATATATTTTATTTAGCCTATATCTTAATTTATTTACCTTATTTATTTATTTATTATTTTTTATTGTTTCGAAAAAAAAAACTTCGGTTTTTTTTCGTCGGTGGAAGGGAAATAAAATTCCCACGGTAAAAAAGTTCGCTCTTCCCCACTTACCGTTGAAAAAGGACCTGCAAGTAGTGGCCGAAGTAGGTTTTTTTTTTAAAAGAAAATACTCCCAAAAATTATATTAAAATAATTGAAATAAAAGAAGAATAAAAATAAAAAAAAAACTTAGGAAAAAAATCAAATTCATATTAAATTTCAATAATAATACTAATAATGATACTACTACTACTACTACTACTACTACTAATAATAATAATAATAATAATAATAATAATAATAATAATAATAATAATAATAATAATAATAATAATAATAATAATAATAATAATAATAATAATAATAATAATAATAATAAATAATAATAATAATAATAATAATAATAAATAATATAATTAATCCTTTTCAAGTAGTTTCCCATTAAATATATATTTATTTCAAAGAAAACTGTTAAATTGTTGCCATTAAAAATATAAGATGTTGTCGTACGTCCTACAGTTATTTCATGAGTGTGACATATGAATTTTCCTATTGGAAAATATATGTAATTAAAAAAAAAAAAATTAACAAAATACTATGATTTTTAGGTTCAACATATATTTATGAAACTTTTCATCTAAATAAACTTCTTTGAAAAGTGTCCTGATTTTTCGCCCCTATTCTGCAATTTTACCATATATAAATATATATTATATATATATATATATATATATTTATATATTATATATATATATATATATATAATATATATATATATATATATATATATATATTATATATATATATAATATATATAATATATATATATATATATATATATAATAAATATTAATAATATATATATATATCTATATTATATTATATATATAATATATATATATATATATATAATATATCTGTCTTTATTATATATATATATATTATATATAATATATATATATATATTATATATATTATATGTATATTTATCATATATATTTATGTATATATATATATATATATATATATTATATATAGTATATAATAATCTGCCTTCGTATTAATCATGAATCTGTTGAACACCACCTTTCTTCCTTTCATCCTAATATTTTACTTCTGACCGAGACTCAGCTATCCAGGGATTCCTTTCTTAATAATCTAAGTATCTCTAACTTAATTTTTTGCAATTTCCGACTGAATGGTGGAGTCTGTTCCTACAATAACATAAATACTCCTGTATCCGTCTCGAATCTCTAATTTCGATATTCTTTTGGCTTACAAAATTTTTCTTTGTCTCCCTATTATTACCATTAGCAATGTGTTTCTGCTAACTGCTCTCCTAATGGAACAGATTTTCCGGTTCTTTTAAAATATCTTACTACTTCTCACGAGAATGTTGCATCTTCTCATCCATATGCCGAGGCGCTCAACTTAGGGGACTTCAAAGTACACCACATTGAGTGGTTGGGATACTCTCATACTGATCAGGTGGGAAGGAGGCCAAAACATTTCAGTATTCTCAGCGATCTGAAACTGTTGATTAAAGGAAGCCTACACACATGCCAAGATCGTCCAACCAATTTTCCTTGAAACACTCTTGATTTATGGCTTCACGCAATTCCTTTACTCGTTACAGAATACATGCCATTTTCTCCTCTTATCCGGCATTTTTGACCAAATGCATGTAGCTCTAAAGTACAACATTTATTTCCAGCCAGTTCCGCCTGCCATAAAGCAAACTTTCTTGGCCATTTAATCGGCTAATTGGGATGGCAATGTGCTCGTCTTCTTCCGCATACACTATCCATTGGAATTAATATTTGTTCCGGAAAGAACGCCTCTGCTTCTGCTGAAAAGGTAGGGCCGTGATTAACGGATGGGATGAACAGGTTCATTTCATCTTCAACTAAATCATTTTCCTCCTCATAATCTCATGGTTCGATGACTCTTGTTCTCATGCATCGCAGGAGCGTACATTGGCGTTTAGTGGCGTGAAAAACTCTTGTCTCCTATCACTCTAACTAATTTTCGTTCTGCCCGGAATCGACGCAGGGATATTATTCGAAAACTGGTCGCGTTCATGACACTAAAAGGAGAGTGCTACCCTTATCTTGATTCTCCTCTGATAAAAAATTTCTGGCCTCTTGCCAAATATATCTCTAATAGCTTTTGTAAATATGCATTTCCACTGTTGTGCGATCTGACGGTGCTGTTGCTAACACTTCTTTGAAAGCTAAATCTCTTTGTCCTTCTTTTTTCATCT
>JABUQX010112560.1:35000-38258 GCA_015478945.1 Trachelipus rathkii
GCAGCGATTCTAACTGTACAGATTCGATTTGATATAGGAATTATAATATTTAGGGGAAAAGGTCTATAGGGTTTGATCCAACTACTCGTAAAAACGATTAATTTCGCTCAACATCAAATTAAAAATATTACATGCTATTTGAAAATAAATATATATTTTTAAAAATAATATTCAGGAATTTAAAACTAAAAAATATGGTTTTCTTTTATTATCACTGGGCAACAAAAAAAAAAAAATTTAGAATGTTTCCTTAACTTCATTAGTTGTAATCTTACTAATTTTGGGGTGAGGAAAACGAATATGACAAAGAAAAATCTTTAATTAGCTCTAGTTTTCTGTGATATACATAGGAGGAAATTTTGTTATTTAAACTACATTAAAGAGAAAAACGATACATTTTAATTACATATGAACAACAACACTGGGTTGCATTTAATATTGTTTAATGACAGTTATCATTTCTAAAGATTTTTAAATTGTTGGATTAATATCTGCAGTAGCAAGGTGTGGAAGAGTAATCATATGTTCAACCAAGCTATAATGTTCTTCAGAATTGAGAACAACACTCTCCTATTGTTAAGCTGAGTTGGAGCATCTCCTACACCGCAGACCAGCAGTAATTCGCACAAGCATAGCTTCGTCAAGATGGAACCCTGATATCTTTTTCCATAGTATCAGGAAATATGCCTGATGGAATCTTTTCTCCGTGTTCATCACTTAAACAGCTTCCACAATAGAAGGGAAAAAGTCTAGGTGGGAGTAGAGAAAATGGATTTTAAGGGATGTTGCATCCGAGTTGATGGTATTTTTCCAGAAGTACTGTCACCCAACTGAGTGTAGTTAATCATCTCTTTGTTGACTATGAGATCCATTTATAACTCTCCTTTAAGGCTTCCTAAGCTGCTTTTCTTTTCCGCTCCAAACGCTCGTCAAACGCAGGATCCTTTACAAGGTTGTGCGAATTTGTGGCCCACAAAAATCCCCTTCCTTAACCTTGGATTATCACAATCTAGGAAATCTTGGCTCGTAGGTAACATAAAGGCCCCTCCTTCCCTGGTTTCATACATTTTGACAAATATCCTTTTCATGAGACCCAGTTTATATGAAAGGGTGAAAGATAGACATCTTTGGGGTTATGAGAGACTCGGAAACGACATTTTTCCTTGATAGATGTCAAGATTTCTTTGCAAGCTCAGTCCCTCGTGCTTGAATGTAAATGTGCTTCTATCCCTACTGTCCCAAAATACCATAAAAGAGCAGAGTACTTAGTGTACCTCTGATGTAACCTTAAGAGTAAGCGGATGACTTTGAGATTGCCACAGATTTTCCACCTGTGTTCACCATATTTGATCGAGTCGAGGAGGGAGGGCTGTCATGTTTGCATAAGTCTCCTTTATGTGAACTGCATGACCAACGAGGAATATGAAGGATGATGGTGTCGTTATGTAGTAATACAACTTCTCAACTAAGCGTTGAGAAGTCTGATGAAAAGCCTCCAGGTCATATCGCCTCCAACGTTCAAATTCAACCACATTTCTCATCCACTTAACGTCCGCAGCAAACAACCAGACGGCTGTTTTCCTGCTCAAAAAGGAAGCAGATCTCTCTGACGTTCCTGTATTGTGCAAGACCTGTAGCATCAACGTTGGAGAAAATTCATTGCTTGTGTAGCTTGACACTAGAACTTCTGCTTCTCCTTTGACAAGTCAAGTCCTCGAAATGAGATCAACTCATTTCCGCTTGGACTCATCGGGGTGCGGTGTATCATGGTTTAACCTCAAAATCTTTGGTATCAGAATTTCGATACGCTTGTTGAGTTCTTCCTTTTTTCCATACTGTCCTTTAAAACGTATTCACTATCATACTTACTTTAGTGTGTAGGAATGTTTAGACATATGGACTGTGAATAGGTTTGAATATGTAGAAGATGGAAAATTCGGGTATTTAAACTGTCCCTGCTTTTTCTTTCCTTGACGAATCCTGCCTTTATGAGGTGGAGTCAAGCAGAAGAAGCAGTCATGCTGTAGGTTTGAAGGCTTTCCGCTCAAACCAATCGGGCACAGCATAACCATATATCGTTTTTTATTTTGTCAGCCATTCTCATAGTATGATACTGACAAGAGTTTGCAAATCATATATATGCGAGGCCAATGACTTATCCTGGTCCCAACCTTTATACCAAAAATAATGCTGATAGGCCATTCTTTCACAAGAGGCGGTCAGATTGCGTTCCTGTGACGAAAATGTTTGTTTCAAACACACAACCACATATGGTAACTAATTAATCTTTCACTAAATTACATATTTTCGTGTAAATTGATACTAAACAAATTTACTTAGTCAAAAAGAACTCCAAACCGAAGAAATTCTGAAAAGAAATAAAACATAAGCAATATATAAACTTCAGTCAAATGAATCAGTTACTATTTTTTATACACCGACAAACATCTGGGGAACGTTTTGTTATGTCAGTTGAGAGGTGTGACAACTCCCAACAAAAACAAATTCCCCATATTCTCATTAAAAATTTTGGGACCTGGCCCCAGGGGTATATGCTAATGTAAGGACCAGATCCAAAGAAATATTATCCTACTTCAGTAAATCTCAGATCGTATTCAACCTTGACGTGATCGATCGTAACGGAAGGTAAGTCAGATAAAAGGTGTTGAAGGGTTTATATATATATATATATTATATATTATATATATATATATATTATATATCTATATATAATATAAATAATATACTATATATATATATATCTATATATATTTTATTATTATTATTTTAATTACATTAACTACCGAAATGGAGGGTAGTGGTACGTACAGCCTCTCTCATTCACACCTCCTCTCATCTCGCCGCTCACCACCTTCCTCCAACCACTGTATCTCTCGCCAACACCCTACCCTCTTCCTCCCTCATCCCCCCCTCCTCCAGCATCTCCTTTATTGCAATCCATCCACATCCTTCCTTGGTCTCCTTCTCTCTTCCTATTCCTCCGCTCCCAAATCTCCTCCTAATCCACTCTCTGTTCCTGCCATTCTCACTAGATGCACCATACCATCTAGCATTCCTTTCTCGCTCTTTCCCCCAAACCCATCTCAATCACAATCTCTCCCTCACACCGCTATTTCTAATCTCTCTTCTGCTAACCCCACAAACCGCTCTCAACCCTTCATCTCAAATACTTCCAACTTCTTCCTGGACCTGGCATTCAACCCCCACGTTTCACACCCATACAACACCGCTGGTACG
>JABUQX010112561.1:7500-20000 GCA_015478945.1 Trachelipus rathkii
CGCCTTCCGGGAACGATGGGTAGTACTATTTCCCCCCTCCGGGAGGGGTCTCCGGAACCCCCGCGCGCTCTTTGTATTTGGGTGTCGCGGGGGTCCTCCACCCCCCCTATGCGGGTATGCGAAACACGTCCCCCTGCCTGTGTTCCCGTCGGCTTCCACCCCTCACATTGCCAGGCTGTAACCTTTAACAAATAATATATATATTTTTGTATTTAAAAAAAGTAAAAAAAAAAAAAAAAAAAAAAAAAAAAAAAAAAAAAAAAAAAAAAAAAAAATCATTTCGAACCTAGAACATCTATTTATGTATTTGAAAATGGAATTGGAATAATTTTTTTTTGATCAGAACAAAAATAAAGGTGTGGCGTTAATGAGAACTTTGTCATATTATATAATATATATAGTAGTATATATATATATATATATATAATATATATATAAATATATATTATATATATATATATATAATTATATATAATATATATAATAATATATTAATAATATATATATATAGTATATACTATATATAATATACTTTATATATATATATATATATATATTTATATTAATATATAACATATATATAATAGTATATACATATATATAGCTGATAAATATTATACTTATACCGTTCAAAGTGGTAAAAAACTTTAAAATTAGGTTTTTTTTTTCCAAGTCATGAAAATATGCAAATTTCAAGTTACAGGCTATACCTTAAATGTTTTTTTTCTTAGAAATTTGAACCTTCTTAAATCTGCTGATAATAATAAAGAAAATACTTAAAAATGTGAAAATAAAATATTTGTTTATACTTTTTTGAAAAATGCTAGTGGGTATAAATTTTTTTTTTGGTAAAACTGGTAGGTACGTTATTTAAAAAATGTAATTTAATTTTTATTTCTCGTACATTTGTGACTTACTAATTTATAATAAAAATATTAATACAAGTGATCGAAACGTGTTAAAAAAGTAATTTGGGTAGCAAAACATGTATAACTACTTTAAACTTTAACTACGCATACTGAGCATCAGATATTTTTTTGGTAAAACTTTTACACTTTACTGTACCCGAGACGAATACTCTACAAGAAAATCCAATTACAATATTTACGACATCAGTATATAAGCTTATTCGTGGGTGCTGTTTAAAAAATTATATAGTATACTATATATATATATAGTATATACTATATTATATATATATTATATTATTATATATATATTATATAAGTAATAAATTAGTACGTATATATGATATATATATAAATTTATTATTTATCTATTTTTTTAACAGCATTCCAGTAATAAGCTTTATACGCTGAGTCCAAATATGTAATTGGTTTTCTTGTAACTATCGTAGTTCTCGAGATATTGGTGTACTATAATGTAAAGTGTGGCCTATTTTTTTATTTTTTATATTTCAAAATATAATATAATAGACACACGGGTAATAATACTCCCTGAGGTATTATACTTATATTTTATATTAATAAATATAAAAATATTATTAAAAACTAAAAAAAAAAAATTACCAGTTTTACCCCGTTCGCAGTTTTACCCGTTAACCAGTTTTACACCCGAAAAAGTGAAAACCACTTAATACTCTTCAAGAATAATCACTAAGATACAATCTACCATACAGTGAAACTCTTAATTTACACCTTTTGGTATGCTGTTAATTGCGACAATGATGATCTCTTCCAGTCCTTAGAGATTGTGCAGACCTTAACTTTTTTTTTGCAATTTTAAAAAATCAATAAATTTGTAAATGGGGAAATTTTTTTGTTGTAATTTATTGGATTTAATTTTGAAATATATTAATATATAGTCTTTTATCTACCAAAAAAACCTTTCCCAACTTCAATAAGGTGTCAGTTCATGAAAAATGAAGCACATTTTCTAACTTACGCAGTATTACCCCCGAAACCAGTTTTCCCTTTGGGACGGTATCAGTATATATATATATATATTATACTATATATATCTATATATAGTATAATATATGATACATATATATATATATATATATATATATATATATATATATATATATATATATAGTATATATATAAATAATATAATATATCTGTGACAAAGTTCAACCCACACGGAACGGGAGCTTGGATCAAAAAAATTTTTTTACAGGTAGCATCTATGATAAAAAAATAGATGTTCTAGGGTCGAATTGATTTTTTTTTTTTTTTTTTTTTTTTTTTTTTTTTTTTTTTTTTTTAACTGTTCTAGGGGCGAAATTAGGTGTAGGTTATAGTCAGCTCAGGTAGTTAGCGTAGTAGGTATGGTTAAGTTAGGTTAGGTTAAAGGCTTCAGGTAGGAAAAAAAATTTAATTCTAACCTAAAACATCTATTATGGTATCATAGAGGCACCTGTGAAATTTTTTTTGATCCGAGCTCGCGTTCCGTGTGGGCGTAAGTACTTTTTACCAATATATAGTATATATATAGTATAATTATATATATATAATAATATATAATATATATAATATACTATATATATTATATACTATATATATATATACAAATATATAAGTATATATATATATATAGTATATATATATTATTTAAATATAATATTATATGTGGCCAGCCTCTAGAAGAGCAACAATCCATATCTCAAAAACTACTACCAGGAAAAGGAATACAATGCTGGAATCCTGGCAAAATTTTTCCGAGGAGACGTAAAAAAAAAAAAAAAAAAAAAAAAAAAAAAAAAAAAAAAAAAAAAAAAAAAAACGTCTCGAAAAACTACAAAACTACAGGGAGAATGAAATACATTTGGATCTCTTGTAAATTTGGTTCACAAATATGTAAAAAAATAAATAAATACCAAAAAAATTAACATAAATAATTGGCTATTTTTTTTGGGGGGGTGCTGGGAAATAAGTATATACTGTATATATATAATATATATATATATATATATATAATATATATATATAAATATATATATAAATATATATATATATAATAGTTATTTGTAAAGGTTATTGACGAGGCAAATTTAGGGGCTCGACGCGGGGAAACACAGGGGGGGACGTTTTTCCATACCCCGTAGGGGGGGGCGAGGGAGACCCCATGACACCAAATACCAAAGAGCGGGGTCGGAGAACCCTCCAGGAGGGGGAATTGTCCACCCCGTAGGTTCCCCGAAGGCCGAGAACCGACTCCTGCCATCAGTGCCGTATACCTACCCTTGGGGTATCTTTAGTTAAAAAAAAAAAACAAAATTAATAGAAATCCTATTTATTTTAACGAGTAATCAACTAAAAGTCTCTAAATAGGCGCCTCTAATCATTTAATATAATTAGTTAACAATTATTTTTTTTTATTTTTTTATTTTTTTTTACATTTTTCTATCCAAAATTTACAAGGATTCAAAAATGTATTCCTTTCGCTGTAGCTATGTAGTTTTTGAGATATAATTTTTTTTTAATTTTTTTTTTTTTTTTTTTTTTTACATTTCCGCACTTAAAATGGACCAGCATTCGCAGGCAATGTATGTCCTTTCCTGGTAGCTGTCTGTAAGTTTTTTGAGACATAGGATTGTGTGGCTCTTCAGAGCTGACTATTATAATATACGTATATACTATATATATATATATATATATATAATATAATATATATATATATAATAAATAATATAATAATAAGTATAAATATATAATATATATATATATATATATATTAGGTACTATAGAGAGAGGAGAGAGGAGAGAGAGAGAGAGCACGAGTAGCAAAAGTCTGGATCGCAGTGAGATATAATATATATACAATAATATATTATATAATCATATATATTATATATTATATATAATATAATAAGTATATATATAGTTATATATTATAATAAAATATATTATCTATATATAATATATATAAAGTATATATATATAATGATATATAATATATATATATATATATATATATATTAATATTTATATAGTATAACGCTGGTAACACTTGCGAGTCAAAATACTCAAGGTCATTTGCTCAAAAACTACAAACCCCTGCCAAACGAAAATAATTATTTGTTTATCAAACTGATTAATATTTTATATTTTATCAACGATTATTAGTTATTAAATTTCTTAACCACAACTTAACTGGTTGTGGTAGATAGATATATTGTTCGCGATGTGTCTAACACACCAAAATTAAATTATATTAGAAATTCACGCATTAGGTACGGAAATATTTTAAATGCTGACACAACCACTAACGTGAGGCCAGCCACAGTTGTTGTAACATAAATGTATAGATAGGTCTATCCGATTCTTTTACTTATTGCAACTATCTTATAATTGGTGTGCTCTATATTTTAAAATCATTTATGTACTCTACTTGACTTTAAATTTGTACGATTATTAATAATAGCTCGCGGTTGATAATTCGTTAATGCACAATACACAAGTAGTCAAGTACTTATTTATAACAGTTTTATAACCATCTCTTTTATTTTATAAACCAGTTAAAAATAAAACTTTAAATTGGCTAGCAAACAAATTCAAATAAAAACATGTAAGTCGTTGTTATAATAAAAAGTTCATTAACTAACTAGATATTGTGTGAAAAGTTTTTACAAAATTGTTTTGGGAGTCGAAAGGCGTCGTTTTTTTACTCGACGACTCCGACTCCCAACTTTTTTGAAAATCGACTCCCGACTTCCGACTCCGACTCCTTACCCCTGAAAACGCTCGTCATTGCCGACCCCGACTCCGACTCCCGACTCCGACTCCCATCCTTATATACTATTTATATATATTAATATATATATTATATTATATATATGAGTATATTATAATATATATATACTATAATATATATATATATAATAATTATATCTTATATATATATATTATATATTCAAGTTCCAAGTTTCCAAATGTTGTTTTATAATTAGTATTTATATAACTTCCTTATTACACTTTTCCCACCCCCGCCTTAATGAAGTGATTTTACAATGGATTATAAACTTTTTACACTAGTATTGAAATTCAAATATAGGAAGGTTGTACTTGAGAAATATCAATTTTTCTGCCTTTTCTGTTTCTCTTTTCATCATACATTAGCCCAGCATGCTAAATACTCCCTCACTTGGAATTTAAGTTGGAGGACAGGCCAAGTTTCTTTGTAAGTTTACTTCAAGTGGCGTGGTAAACATTGCTTGCAAAATTCTCCACCAATGATAGGATCATCATCATTATCTAGTCGTGTTTTCTTGTGATAGTTTTTGCAATCATTTTGCACTACATCTTCTGGCCATGCGTGGTGTTTCTTCACCTAGCTGCGATCTGCAGAAATTTTTCCAGTGAATCTGTTATTGATTTACTTGTAGAAGGTGTTGGTTCTGTAGATTTCGGCTTTTTTTTTCTTTTAATGGGTGTCGAATAAATAGACTGTTCGGATTGAAGTTTTTCAACTGCAACACAAAGTGACTATTTAACTTGTTCTATATATGTGTTACAAAAAAAACTTGCTTATAACGGGAATCTAAAAGTTGCAATAGTTTGAAGGTCATTAATTTCACATACCAATAGCGTTTTTCTACCTCTGTTTACATTACATATCTTTCATTCTTCTTAAACTGTCATCAATTATCATGTTAAATGGTTTAAATTCTTCCATAGCGTTTGAGATTAATGGTATTTGAATCAGAGCAAGAAGCTATAGAGGAGCTTATTTTTGGAATTTCTTCAAATGGTTTCAATAGCTTAATTAGTGTGATATGATAGCATTTTCCACATTAGTAGAAAATGTTTATCTTGAAATTACGCGAACTGGAGACGATAGATCCTTTTGAGCACTCAGCATTCTTTCATCGAATACTGAATGTACTAATCCAGAGAGTTGAAGGTTTTGATAACATTGCCTCAACTCATTTTTCCCATTTTCAGATTCAATCTTCAAGTATTTTTATCAAAAAATTCTTTATCAATCTCGACAAGAATAAATATCCGCGCAACATCCGCAGGCAAAGCGCGGATGCGGATGTTATCACTGCATAGTAATATAAATATATATTAGATATATATATTATATATATACTATATATAATATATATATTATATATATATATATTATATATATAATATATATTAATATATATTTTCTATATATAATATATTAAAAAATTATAATTAATTAAAATATTATATATTAATAATTTCTCTTTGTGCGCTATACCGTGGCAGCAAACGTAGAGCGACGGAGTTCGCATGGCAGGTCGCGGTCGAATCTCAGTTTTCGGATCTAGTAGAAATCCTAGAGAAGATTCCTTCCTGGATGGGCTAGCCGTGAGGTGTGAACTTTTTTGAAAAATAATATATATATTATAGTTATATATATATACTTATATATATAATATAAATATATATATATATATATAAGCTTATATATAATATGTAATATCTATAATTACATATATATATTAAATATTATTTATATATAAATATATATATAATAATATATTATATTATATATATATATATATCCTATAGTAATTATATATATATATAATATATTATAAATACTCATATATATATAGATATATATATCAAGTATATATAATATATAATATATATATTATATAATATAATATAATATTATATTTACTATAATAAAATATATATATATATATATTATATATATATATTATAATATATTATATTATATATATATAATATATATATATTATATATATATATTATATAATATATACCTAATATTATATATTATATATATATATATATTATATTATATATATATATATATCAATTAATTATATAATATATATATATATAATATATATAGCTATATATATAATATATATATATATAATTAATATATATATATTATATATAGTATATTATATTATATATATATATACATATATTATATTTATTTATATATCTATAGTATATATAAATAACTATATATATTATATATATATAATAGTATATACTATATATATATATATATATATATATATAATCTATATATATATATATATATATATAATATTATATATTAATAGATAATAATTATATAGTATATATATATATATATATAATATATATTGTTGTTCTGATGTTGATAGGGCAAGTTGTAGGAAAAACAGCAGAAAAGAGAAGAAACCATAGGGCTATACAGAAAAGAAAAGGAACAACATGGGAAAAGTTAACAGGGTTGTGGCATTGGAGTTTTTTACGTGTCAAATAAAACCTTTTGAACCATGACTATGCCCATGAGTGGTGATAAAAATAAAAAATAATTTTTTTGAAATTTTAATGAGAATATGCTAAATAGTTGATTATTTAAAATCCACATAAATTATTAGATTTTTAGATTAGTTTTTAGAATTTTAAATAAATGTTCGCTTGTTAGTCACGTAATCCTAAAAACTTATTTCAAACGTGATTTTTTTAAGATTCCGCTAAAATCAACTATTACCAATATTTTCTCCGTTATTTCTAAGATGTGTTTCTAGAATTAAGACGACATATATAAATTCAGAATGACTGGAAGATCACCACACCTGCTAGAGAAGCAATTACCGATCTGAATGAATACTTTCTTGTTCGATGGATATATGTGGTGACCAGTACCATGGACTCCTCTGTTACTTGACCTATTGCAACTATATACCCATCGGTGTTGTTGTATGTAAGCTATAGAGAGGTGAATAGAAAGTCAAAAACACGAGAACTGTTACTGCATACTATTACTGACAGTATTGAAAGCATCAATCACAAAATACAAATGTTCATTGGACGTAGTCACTGGTGTCACGGGTCAAGTCATGTTTACATCGCGCGCTAGTGTAGACAGTCTGAACAATATCTATCCCATACGTGGATAAGAAAAATACATTCTGTGTAACAAATTCTTTGTAATTACATTTTTCATCAATATCAACATACGATTCAGACTTCGCGGAGGTAAGTTTGGTTTGCAATAAACGTTGCAACATAGAATGGAGAAGGAAATTAAAGAGTTAATAAGAGACACACGGATATATGTCTTGTTAATGGCTGAGACAACATATTGGGGAAGAGATGGAGGAAGAGATATATTGGGAGGATACACTCTGATGTACTGCGAACAGAAGAGAAAGGAAGAAAACAGAGTTGCCATCATAGTAGGACCAAGACTGACTCAGTACATTCAAAGCGTTTGAATGGTAAATTAAAGAGTGATGAAGTGCACTCTGAATGTAGGAAGAATAAAGTACCACATTATCAGACGTATGCCCCTCAGGAAGTTTGTAGTGAGGAGGAAAATGAGCAATTCTTAAATCCACTAAAAGAGGACATTAATACGGTGTAGGAGATGAGCCTGTTGATATAATATTTTAATGGAAGGGTTGCGAGAGAGCGAGAAAGAATAGAGAATACTCTGGATCCTTTTGGTGAAGATACCAAAAACGCAGAGGGAGAAAAATTGAATGATTTTAATGTTAGAAATGGTTTAAAAATAAGATAATGAATGGATTTTTCTATCGTAGGGCAGGACATATATATATATATATATATATATATATATATATACTATATACTTATATATATATATATATATATATATATACTCTTACCTATTTTTTTTTGCTACTGCTATATATATATATATATATATACTCTACATATATATATATATATATATATATATAATATAAGATTGAATCAACGAACTGTTCAGTTTGATAAAAGATCAATGATAGATTGCATCATACTTTCTGAAAAGAGAATAACATAAAAAATGCAAAGGTAATTCGGGAGTAGAGGCTTGGATGCTGAACACAGACTATAGTAGCAGATCTGAAGGTTAAGAAGATAAGACCACCCAAGAGCAAAAAGTAATTAAAACTAAAGGAATTACGGGACTGCTGACGGAGGTGTTTGAAGGAGCGCTGTTTCGGAGACTAGAGGCGCAAGAGGGGCTGAGAGGTACCGGAACTGATGTTCAGCTGAGAGAGAGGCGTATTGGACAGAAAATACTCAAGGACCACATAGCTGGCTTTTTAGAGTGGGTTTGAGAAAGCTTGGCCGAACGAGTGATTACTGGGCAGTACAGCAACTCAGCGGCACGGCGGAAGGCTTTGAGGATAATAGTAGCAGGAAGGAGGCTTTGGGGAGGACACGTTGGGTTCACCGGAGTAGCCCAGTGGACTTCGGCATAAATCAATCAAAAGGCTAGGTCAGCAAAAGGAGGAAAGCAGAAAAGGAGAAAAGTAACGAGGAAATCTAGGGGAAGCTAGGCAAATCTGCTGTTTTGGCAAAAACAGAAAGGACCAAGCATCAGGCCAGTTGAAGAAACTACCCCATCAAGCTGACTGAAGTAGGAGGGGGGAGGACAATTACAACTGAAAGGATTCTGACTTTTCCAACAGGCTGGGATAAAGCACAGAAAGCTACAAAACTCAGAGGCAGGAGGAGGCCACTCACTGTCCAGTCTTTTAGGAAAGGGATACAAAATTATAGAGGAATAGCTCTTATAGCACATTTAACAAAGTTGTGAGAGATAATAATAGAAGGAAGGACAAGAGCCCGAGTGGAACTAATTTTGGGAGAACAACAACACGGATATAGGAAAAATCGGAGTGTAACAGATTTGATTTTTTGGGTTAAGAATGGTGATGGAAAATGTTTGGGAGTTTAAGGAGAGCTCTCTGTAGCTTTCATAAGAGAAGGCCTTTGATTATGAGAAGGTATGGAAGAAAGATGTGAGGTGACAAGGCCTTTGATGAATGCGATTAAAAGCTTATATGTCCCTGCACATGCAGTGTTAAAGCATCGACAGGGTTTGAAAGATGGTTTAGCGTGAAGGCAGGAGTTAAACAGTGCAGTGTTTTATTACTATTTATACCATATATGGACGTGGTTATTGCCGGCTTCAAAAAAATAGGGAGGAGAGGTATAAAAACAGGATAATGTCAGATATGGCAGAGTGGAGTACGGATAGAGAGGAAATGGAGGAGTACATAAGATGGAACATTCGAATGTCTGATGACAAGAGGTATGAAAATGAACGTTGAAAAGACACAAATTCTAACTGTTAAGAAAGTGGCACGGCAGGAATTCAATATTAGCATTGGAAACAAAATGGTGAGAGTACAGAGATTTTTAAACATCTAGGTAGTTTAGTGTAGTTACAAAGAAGGGTGGAAACGGAAAAGATTATAGAAAGGATAAAAGAGTTTTGGTGGATGTTTGGTGGCCCGTATCCAATCTTAAAGGAACAACATGTTCTGCTTGAGATATAGATTATTATTTTTAGCACCATGCTGACGCCGATTATGATATGGAGCGGAGAATTGGGTGCTAACGTCTATGGATAGAAGAAAGATTCAAGCACTTGAAATGAAACTTTGAGAACTATTCTTGCGAAGTCGAGGAGGGATAGGATAAAATAAATGGAGAAATTAGAGAAAGAATCGGTGTTAGTCCTATTTGGAACAAAATCGACTCTTCTCATTAGAGGTGGTTGGGACACTAGGAGAGGATGGAGGAGGGAAAGAGATGTTGGGAGTGGATACAGGATGGAAGTAGACCAAGAGGAAGACCAAGAAAGAGATGGAAGGAAACCATAAAAGAGACTCTCAGGAGGTATGACATGCCAGACATCGAAGCTCTTTGGGAATTAGAAGTTTTTAATGATAGAGAACAAGTGAAAGAAAATGCTGGTTGCCTTGACAAACGTATGGTCTTCTTCTGGGAGCTGAAGAAAAAAAAAATAAACATATTCTTTCATGTTAACCAAATAGTTTGCTTTATGAAGCTTCACTAAATAATGTCCATGTATAAAGAACAAGCCGTATTAGTCTGTGGTGAGCGGAACATTTTTTTTTTTTTTTTTTTTTAGATTAGCTACCCGAACACACTTGCGACGTTTGTCTGTTTCGATATCTGAACACCTAAAAAAAAAATATATATATATATATATATATATATATATATATATATATATATATATATATATATATATATATATATATATATATATATATATATATATATATATATATAATGATTCATAATGACACAAGTAAACGTTAGCCAATGTGGCGCTAAGTGGAGAGCCCATCGCTAATGAATCAGTTTGAAGATATAAATATTTCAAAGCAAGAATTAAAACTTTTTATATATATATATATATATATATATATATATATATATATATATATATATATATAAAGTATATATATATATATATATATATATATATATATAAATATAATGGGTGTGTGTGCGTGCGTCGTACATGTGAAGGAAACTATAAAAAAAAAAAGCATGGATAGCCGAAACATTCCTGACATGAATTATGTAGAAGTAAAGTTAAGGATAAGGATAAAAAAATAAAACAAAAAAAAAATAACAAAATGTGAAACAAAATATATAATAAGGCAAGGAAACATGGATAAACAACCGTAGCTTAGATATTGAGCATATGTCAAGAAGAGATGAGCAAATGATGCAAGAAAAGGCTTCAGAGTTAACCCTCTGATGAATGTGCAAATAAACATGAGTCAATAAGGGAGAAGGGCATAACAGTAATAATGGGGAAGGAAGGGGTTGTGAAGAGATGCAGTTTGTAATTTGAAGTTATTTAGAAACTATGTACCAGAGACCTTTAGCGTCAACTACAACACTGCAACGGAGAAGGACCACCAATTATAACATAACTATTATTAAAATGGAAATTTAATAAAAAAATGGCTGAGGGCTGTTCATAAATATAGTAAAGCAAGCTTAGACCACTTTAACTCGTCCCTCCCACCCCTACCACACACACACACACACACACACACATACACACATACACACACACACCTACACCTTTTCCTTTTATTACAGTTGCAATGCAAGTCCAAACCTTTCATTGATAATTACATTCCATTTAAGTAAAACCTGCTGCAAATTTAATTTACTGTCAAAATCTTTTAATTATTACTTATATATAATTATAATTTCTTTACAGCATCAATTCTACTTTTTCATTTTTAGATTAAACAGTTTTTTTCATGTCCTTTTATAGGCGGCATTCAGGTTTTGTAGCACTTTATAACCTTTTAATATTAGATATTATCTGAGCTTTGATGTGAATTCGATTAAGTTTTTTTTCTCAGTTTTAATCAAATTTAAATACCATTAACTTTGTGTATATGTTTAGCTTATTAATACTATATATTTGTGTTGTCCTTTAAAATTTTAAAATACCGAGCTAGAAAACGAATTCGCGTATTACGGCACTGTAGCCTGGCACGTTAACCAAAAAGCTATATCTCCCTTACACGAATAACGTTCAATACTTGAAGGTAATAAACGAAAAAGTTCACGATTATTAAATGCCCGAGCCTCAGGGATATTTCATTTTCCTTCTCTCTTCATAAATTAACAAAGAAAATAGTAGTGGGGGTAGTAGAATATTATATATATATATATATATATATATATATATATATATATATATATATATATATATAGAATATA
>JABUQX010112561.1:37500-40000 GCA_015478945.1 Trachelipus rathkii
TAAAAGAGTCGGTCATCGATGAACTTCGGAAAATGTGAAGAAATATTTTATATTAGTATTAATCATAGAATGTAAACAGCATTAAAGAGCCCTTCTCGTATATATATATATATATATATATATATACTATATAGTATATACTATATATATATATATATAGGCATTTTAGATATCGATAGCAATTTTTATAAAGACCAATTTCTAAATATATATATATTTTTATATTTATATATTTGTTTATTTATATTTGTTTATATATATATATATATATATTTATATATATATATATATATATATATATATATATATATATATATATATATATATATATATATATATATATATATATATATATATATATATATATATATATATATATACTTGTATATATATATATATATATATATATATATATATATATATATATATATATATATATATATATATATATATATATATATATATATATATATGGGAAAAACGATAACAATCCCAATATATAAAAAGAAAGGAGACTCCGGAGAGTGTAAAAATTATAGGGATCTCTTTGATAGATCACATGGCAAAGATATATGAGAATGTGTTGGAGAGAAGATTGAGAGAGATTATAGAACCACAATTGGGAGAAGAACAATATGGATACAGGAAGGGCAGAAGTACGACGGACCTTATGTTCGCCCTGAGACAGATTAGCGAGAAGATTTATGAGTACAACAGGAGGATTTATGTAGTATTTATATATTTAAGGAAAGCATTTTTGACACAGTACCTTGGAGGAGAGTTACGGATTGGGAAGGGGATTGTGTGATGCACTGAGGAGTTATGTGTAAAGTGACAAGGTTGAAAGTGAGAACAGGATATGAAAACGAAAAATGGTTTGAGGTGGGGAAGGGGTGAAACAAGGAAATCTATTGTCACCTTTACTGCTTATAGCTTACACTGATAGTCATTGAAGAGGTCAGAGGGAAATGGAAGGAAATATCATGGCATATGCAGATGATCTGGCAGTGTGGAGTGAAAATAGAGAAGAAATATAGAGAATTGCGAGATGTTTCGCAGAAAAACTTAGAGAAAAGGGACTACAGAAGTGATGATGATGAACAGAGAGTGGGGGAATGGAGAGAGTTTGAGGAACGTGAAGAATTTAAATATCTGGGTGGATTATATACAGAAGATGGAGGGTATGATGCGGAAATAGTGCATAGGATAATAAAGCGGCAATGACTGTGTACCCTTTGATGAAGGACCAATATTTGGGTGTAAAGGTCAAAAGAAGTATTTATGAAGGAGTGTTAGTACCTATATTGCTTTACGGTAAAGAGGCATGGAGTTCTACCAAGAAACATGAAAGTAGGATACAGACAACGAAGATAAAGATCTTGAGGGCAATGATTGGAAAGACTAAGAAATATAGGATATTAAAGAGTCAGAAGGGTAGTAAGAGTGACAACTTTGGTGAGGAAGATGAATGCAACAAGAACCATATGTGGGGACACTTAGAAAGGATGCAGGAGGACAGGTTGGCGAAGAGAAGATGGGAGTGGACGCCGGACGGGAGAAGACCCAGGGGAAGACCAAGGAAGAGATGGAAGGAGTGAGTGCAGGTTTCTTCGAAGAGACGAGAGCTGCCTACGATGGATAAAATACATGAGGAAAGGCTGTGGGAAGATAGAGCAGAGTGGAGACGCCTGCTAAGTCCGCTGAGAGGTCGTGGTTTTCCTGAAAGACCATTACCTTCCTGAGGGAGGACAGTGAGTATATATATATATATATATATATATATATATATATATATATATATATATATATATATATATATATATATATATATATATATATATATATATATATATATATATATAATTTTTGACTTCTTTTTTCGTTTTTTTTACATAGTATATTATTTTACTACTTTATATAGTTTTTTAATATTTAGAGCAAATTTCTTTATAAATAAGCTTTGAAATAGTTTTGCTTCGTTTAACTGTAATGTGTAAATGAATGATTTAATTGCGCAAGCAAGCAGCTTGGCACTATTGAGTTTTAACATTTTTCGAAAAGGATTATTCAAATTTAAAGATTTAGCATTAAGAATGAGGTCAATGTTTGGAACAATTTTTTCCCACCAATATATAAATATATAAAAGAAAATAAATCGATCGTGTCTAGTTTATAAAAATTCAAAACTATAGTTATTTATGTAGTATACAATTATGGAAAACGAACTATTATCCAGACTATCGGTAATGAAATTAGCTGTAAATAAATTAAAAAAAACTGTAAATTAATAAAATAGTAAAATAAAAAAAATAAAAAAATTTGCTTGTATATTTTGGTAATCCTTACACTAAACTTACAACTATTTAAACGTTGTACATAATTCACCTACAAATTGCATATGCTGTAAAGAACAGAAGAATTGAAAGAGTGGCTTTATTCGTGTGCGGCTAGCAAATTCCAAATACCTGTTCTTAACCATTTAGAGTTTATAATATTGTCT
>JABUQX010112561.1:45000-47500 GCA_015478945.1 Trachelipus rathkii
TCCTATATGCACGAGGAGCATCCATCTCTCTACTTTTATGGGACTAGCAAGTTAGACTTTGCAAAGCTTTAAGATGGGGAATTATTGCAGCAGGAAATGTCTGGAGAATCTTCTGCACTTCCTCTTTGGACCTCTCACAGCTCCGGTCGGTACACATGCTAAATTAGGAATATTCGATGTCCTGTCGTTAAGAGAACTTCCTTTACCAATCACAAAGAATAAAGGTGACCGGCGGCTTCCATAACAACATTCAACTTTACGGGTAAAGACACATACAGTCAATGTTGCCAGAGAGTAACACTAAATTTACAACAGAATCACCAAAAATTTCCCCACTTTTTCTACTCTACTCATAACTTCCCTACTTAATCAAATATTAGGTGCGCTAAATGTTCTGCAAACGAAATGTCCCACGAATGAAACTCTCAATTTTGACTTAAGCAATCTTTAGGCTCACAGAAGCTAGATTTACATTCTAAAATTTAAATTTTTAAATTTAAATTACCTATGGGGTTACTGGGACCGGGATAGTGTAGTAGGTACTAGGATAGACTCGCTCTCGCACACAAGGAAATGGCGGTTAAATCCTGAGTAGGACAGGTTACTTTGTCTCCCTATTATAGATCTTTATCCTGGGTAGAACATGTAACTTTGTCTTGCTATTATACTGGATCTTTATCCTGAATAGGTAAATATATTTATATACAATATTTGCTATTCATTTAATTTTTATGAATTTGTTATATATATATATATATATATATATATATATATATATATATATATATATATATATATATATATATATATATATATATATTCTTTATAACTAACTATATATATATACTATATATATATATATATATGATAATAGAAATTTTTATTATCTAGTTCCTTTTTCGTTATTATTTACATGAAATATAAATGTTATTTCAGGTCCTTTAAAGAACAACGTAGCGAAAGACCTCGTAAACGTCCTTGCCTTGTTATTTTTAGCTTTCTATTTTCAGCTTTAAATATATATATATATATATATATATATATATATATATATATATATGCTGTATATATATATATATATATATATTTGTTTAAATATATATATATATATATATTATATATATATATATATATATATATATATATATATATATATAATATATATATATCAGGCTGTGACTCCTTGGTAGTGTTTTAATCTACTCTTCTAAGCATTACTGTTTAACAGCGCAGGAGATTTAATATGTATATATATATATATATATATATAATATATATATATATATATATATAATAATATATATATATATATATGTATATATATATATAATATATATATATATATGATTATATTTCCAGTTGGGTCGTAAAACTTTCGTTGATGTTTGATCTCCAATATATTTCATGTAACTATTTTTGGGTTAAAATAGAATATAAATTCTAATGTTTTCTGTTAAATTCATCGCAGCTTACGACGATTCTCTATACAACTTTTAGAGAATAATGTGTTCATTTTTTCTTTTGTTGTCAGACATTTTTAAAATGTACTTCAAGTTAGGAAAAACGAGTATCTCTTTAAAAAAAATGTAATTATATATATATATATATATATATATATATATATATATATATATATATATATATATATATATATATATATATATATATATATATATATATATATAATATAAGCTACTCTTCTTCTTCTATATACATATATGGCCAAAGGGACACAGGCACACATGAAATCCACGGGAGTCGAGAAGATTTGATAAATATTGTCTGTTGTAACGAAGATACTAAAATAAGACTGACGCACCTGTTCTACGTCAGGAAAGAGATCAGAGAGTGTTAGTGAGAATAAAAGAATATTAAACCAAAAAGCCCTAGATTCCATCATTTCAAATAATGCCATGTGAGTTTAAACACTTTGATATGCCATTAATATTCTGCACAAAACGAACAATGCAGAACAAGCAACTGGGCAATCTGATGAAATTCTGAAAGCCCCCTCAGACAATTAACTTTTAAGAAGGTTGTTTAATACGAGAAATAATGTGATCCGATCAAGAACGATCGTAAGAAATAAATATTCCAAGAATATTAAGAAAAGAGGAATGATTGTTTTGTGTTCTTGAAGACGATATTATAGTTGTGTGGTTGTGTTTGGTTGTATCGAGTGGAAGGATGAAGAAACGAGTTTTTTGAAGCATAGAAAAAAAACCATGGTTTCTCTGCCAGAATTAAAAATACAAGAAATATCAGAGACCATTTACTCCAAGGCCGAAGTTAGAAACAGCTCTTTGAATTTGAATGTTACACCTTTCAGAATGAAAGGAGTATTGAAAAGTGGAATGGTCAGGACAGTTAGAAGGTAATCAATGACTTTCTAACTGCCCTTTAATCGCCTATCCACTCTCACCATGATGATTTCACTCTTTAATACTCCTTTCATTCTAAAAGTTGTGGATAGGACAGCATCCTGATATATAGCAATATC
>JABUQX010112562.1:0-5000 GCA_015478945.1 Trachelipus rathkii
TAATATATTTATATTGTGAATCTGGCAACATTTTTAAGTTGTATTACGTCACGCCTCAAGGTCATGAAGGACATTGTCAGATTTTTGATATCTGCTTTTTTTAACATTATCTTTGCCTGATTTTCCATATAAAAAACTAACTTATTATTAAAACATTTTTTCCCTTAAATTTTTACATTTCTTAGAATATTTACTTTCAATTAATATAAATTAATATGAAAAATTTACTTTAGATCATAAGGTATATAAAGTAACTATGTCCATATATATATATATATATATATATATATATATATATATATATATATATATATATATATATATATATATATATATATATATTTAAATCTTATTAAAATTTAATATATATATATATATATATATATATATATATATATATATATATATTAGTTGAACATAATACTAAACAGTTTTAAGCATTATTTCTATATTTACGGTAGCCTACCTAAAGGTAGCTTAAAGCTAAAATCAATATTAGCATTTACATTGTAAAATTAGGAAACAATGATTACCTTTCAATAATGTTAGTATCTCTTCAAGATTAAATTTCCTTAAAAATTCTTCCATTCTTTAAAAGTAGGCACTACAATAACATTAACGTTAAAAAAAAAATACGAATTTCGGTAATCGACTATGACACTATGACATTCTACATCAAGACTCAGGAACCAGGAAAATTTGTTATTCAGTAATGCCAACTTGCCAAGGGTTGCCAACATAACATTACGTCATAAAATTTTATTGTGATTATAGTTAGAAAAATAGTTAAGAAAAAAATCAAGAAAAGTCTCCAATGGTAAAACATTGATTCTAAAAAATATAAATGCATATATATAAAAAAAAAAATAATCAACCAAGAAAAAAAGATTTTTCGGTGTTATGAAAGTGTTCCCTTCCGAACGTTCGATTTCGTCCGCCATCAGAGTAACATAATTAAGTTTTTTAATATTTAGCATTTTTAAAACCAATAACTTATTCTTTATATAATTTCACAGGGTTACTATATGGTACATAATAACATGTTTAAGACGGGAAATTGAGTTTTTTTTTTTTTACTTTTTATGTCATCTATAAAGGTATCTGCGAAAAAAAAAAATTAAAACCCGACATCCCATTCTTGAAAAAAAAATCTTCATACGAAAAAACATCTATTTAGGTATCATAGAAGCCCCCTGTGAAGAAATTGTTCAAATCCGACCTTTCCTCATTTTATCAATTCTTCTCACACCTAACACGCCCCTAATATATATATATATATATATATATATATATATATATATATATATATATATATATATTTTTTTTATATATATATATATATATATATATATATATATATATATATATATATATATATATATATATATATATATATATATATATATATATATATATGGCCAGCCTCCACAAAAGCACCAATCCATATCTTGAAACTACGATAGCTACAAAAAAAAAAAAAAAAAAACATTAGTGGAATCAGCATCGAATTCTAGTTAGGAAAACACACCTTTGTTTTTTTTTTTTTATTTTTTTTTTTCAAGAACGGTAGGTCAGATTTTAATTTTTTTTTTTTCGAAGATAGCCTCTATGATACATAAATTAATGATGTAGGCGTAAAAATTTTATTACTTTTGTTTTTAACCAACCACTCACGGGCTCAGGGGGTACGGGGGACTCCACCCCCCGTAAATATACCCTGTGGGTTTGCATGTTTTTTACTTTTATATTACTTTTTGTTTTCAACCAACCACTCACGGGCTCGGGGGTGTACGGGGGTGGAGCCCCCCGTAAATATCCCCAAGTGGCTTTGAATTTTTTTTCATTTTTTATGGCATCTATAGAGGCTATCTGCGAAAAAAAATTTAAAATCCGACCTACCGATCTTGGAAAAAAAAAAAAAAAAGTGTGTTTTCCTAACTAGAATTCGATGCTGATTCCACCAATGTTTTTCTTTTTTTTTGTAGCTATAGTAGTTTTTAAGATATGGATTGGTGCTTTTGTGGAGGCTGACCTATATATATATATATATATATATATATATATATATATATATATATATATATATATGTGTATATATATATATATATATATATACTATACTATATATATATATATATATATATATATATATATATATATATATATATATATATATATATATATATATATATATATCTATATATATATATAAATATATATATATATATATATATATATATATATATATATATATATATATATATATATATATATATATATATATATATATATATATATATATATATATATATATATATATATATATATATATATATATATATATAGTAATGTATTCTTGATTCCTTATTCCTATCTATGGCTAGAAGAGCATTACATGAAATGTTTGAAATGAGCTGTAATGAGCAAAAAAACACTTAAAAAATTCTCGAGGAATTCCTCTGAGAAAAGTTATGAGGTCTCCAAACTTCATATTTATAATATTTGTCTTTGGACGTTCTTATCAATTATAACGACCCTCTACCGAATTAACATGAAAGTTATAGGAAATTTGAAACGACAATTTAAAAGGCTGGCAAACACACACACACAAACACACACACACACACACACACACACCAAACACACACACACAAACACACAAAAAAAAAAAAAAAAAAAAAAAAAAAAAAAATGACCCTTAAAGAAATTAAAAAATCTCAAAATTTTATATTTTCATGTCAGATTAGTTTTAAAGGTGTTACGTATTTTTTTTTTTTTATAAAGGCTCATGTTTTTTTTTTAAAGATTTTCTTCTTTTTTAAATAAAGATTTATGTTTTTTTAAGGTTTGTTTTCTTTTTTACCATCCCTCGATTGACAAATATTCCTGTGCCATGCATCTGTATCTTCAAATTACCTTTCCTAATACGTGTGTAACTACAAAACAAGTTATAATTTTTTCCAGTGTTTGGTCGACTTTATAATGTCAACTCCAACTCATTTCTCTATTTTTAATTATTTTTAAGTTATTTCATTTATTTATTGTGGATTACATTCAACTTCCATTTCATGGATGTATTGTGGATTACATTCAACTTCCATTTCATGGATGTATTGTGGATTACATTCAACTTCCATTTCATGGATGTATTGTGGATTACATTCAACTTCCATTTCATGGATGTATTGTGGATTACATTCAACTTCCATTTCATGGATGTATTGTGGATTACATTCAACTTCCATTTCATGGATGTATTGTGGATTACATTCAACTTCCATTTCATGGATGTATTGTGGATTACATTCAACTTCCATTTCATGGATGTATTGTGGATTACATTCAACTTCCATTTCATGGATGTATTGTGGATTACATTCAACTTCCATTTCATGGATGTATTGTGGATTACATTCAACTTCCATTTCATGGATGTATTGTGGATTACATTCAACTTCCATTTCATGGATGTATTGTGGATTACATTCAACTTCCATTTCATGGATGTATTGTGGATTACATTCAACTTCCATTTCATGGATGTATTGTGGATTACATTCAACTTCCATTTCATGGATGTATTGTGGATTACATTCAACTTCCATTTCATGGATGTATTGTGGATTACATTCAACTTCCATTTCATGGATGTATTGTGGATTACATTCAACTTCCATTTCATGGATGTATTGTGGATTACATTCAACTTCCATTTCATGGATGTATTGTGGATTACATTCAACTTCCATTTCATGGATGTATTGTGGATTACATTCAACTTCCATTTCATGGATGTATTGTGGATTACATTCAACTTCCATTTCATGGATGTATTGTGGATTACATTCAACTTCCATTTCATGGATGTATTGTGGATTACATTCAACTTCCATTTCATGGATGTATTGTGGATTACATTCAACTTCCATTTCATGGATGTATTGTGGATTACATTCAACTTCCATTTCATGGATGTATTGTGGATTACATTCAACTTCCATTTCATGGATGTATTGTGGATTACATTCAACTTCCATTTCATGGATGTATTGTGGATTACATTCAACTTCCATTTCATGGATGTATTGTGGATTACATTCAACTTCCATTTCATGGATGTATTGTGGATTACATTCAACTTCCATTTCATGGATGTATTGTGGATTACATTCAACTTCCATTTCATGGATGTATTGTGGATTACATTCAACTTCCATTTCATGGATGTATTGTGGATTACATTCAACTTCCATTTCATGGATGTATTGTGGATTACATTCAACTTCCATTTCATGGATGTATTGTGGATTACATTCAACTTCCATTTCATGGATGTATTGTGGATTACATTCAACTTCCATTTCATGGATGTATTGTGGATTACATTCAACTTCCATTTCATGGATGTATTGTGGATTACATTCAACTTTGGTTGTAGAAAGCAATTCTTGTAGCTTTCTTACAGATGATTTTCGGCAGCTACAAATAAACTGAAATGAGTGCTAATAATTCGACACAGGTAAAATATTTGTTACCAAACATATTTGTTACCAAACAATATTTGTTACCAAACCATGAAGTAAAAAAGCCACCTTTCCCTTTACTTAGTAACATATTTATGAATAAAACAATGAATATTAGCTACATATACCAAAGGAAATTTTGTTTCAGAATAAGTTATCATTCATAGAGGGTATACAATATACATACGCACATCCCCATTTATTTCACGTAGATCCGGATGCGGACCTTGAAACCTTTACGGATGCGAATATCCGTGACATCATATATATATATATTATATATATATATATATATATATATATATATTTATATATATATATATATATATATATATATATATATATATATATATATATAATATATATATATATTATAATATATATATATATATATATATATATATATATATATATATGTATATCCCCAGTTTGAAAAGAACAAATAAGAAAATCCCTGATTGGAACGATGAAAATAAG
>JABUQX010112562.1:17500-19565 GCA_015478945.1 Trachelipus rathkii
GGACAGGAGCTGGGGAGTTGGGTCGAGATCTTATCTGAACCAGGTTATTTAAAGGAGCATCTTCAGGTGCTAGTTGGATTCGTACATTAGATGTTGGAATGGCCTGAAGTGGGATGCTTTCAGTTGGTGGGGATGCCTTCATGCACATATTGCAAAGGAATACTCTTTTAGTCCAAACGAAATATGCTATGACAAGAACGATGAGGAAAAAGATCGTTCCAGAAGTTCCTCCTCCAATATATGGAATGAATTTGATTTGAGGGAAATACGGTGTGAAAGGGTGCATTGATTGATTTAATTGATCCAATCTTTGATTCCAATGAATTTCTTTTAAGGTTTGAAACTTAGGGAACAAAACAGAGGAAATGTTAGGTAAAGCAACGTGAGATAAAAAGTTGAATAAAACGTGATCAGAATAAGAAATCAAGGAAGAAAGAGTAATATTCTTTTCAAGGTGAATAGGGTTCTTAAACTGAAACTTAGAAGAAATGAAAGCACATCCGTGAGGAATAGTAAAGACATAGTCATAGACATGCTGGATAGAATTGGGTTTCTCACATGCGATTGAAGCCCTAAGTTTTTTTCTGGAAAAGAAATAAGTGTGAAGTGTCCTAAGCGACAGTATAGGTCTTCTATAGGTCTTTATTCATTCTGCACAATAGGCAGTGTGAACAAGTCATTGCGGTGAAATTTAAAAAATTAAGGATAGTAAACAAGACTGATCATCAATGGAAGCAAACACCTTGGATTGGGACAAACGGCTAATTGGCTACATGTCGACCAGATGTGTGCCGATTCTTACGTAGTGTATCTCCCGTTTCCATATTCACTAAAGAAAAGTCATTAATTTGGGTCGTTGTAACCTGACTCTAACTAATGAATTGATTTAAGGAAGATGGTAGGAAAAGGTTCTAAGTTTATAACGAGATGAAATTTTCTTACTAGATGAAAGGAATTAAAGTGATTAGTTCGTAAGGGCTAGCTGCGCAGATTGGATAGTCCAAGAGTAGGTTAAAAAAGTTTGATATGTTTTTGTTTCTAGAGGAATGACTGTGTGAAGTTTGGTTTCTTTGTTCATTTCTAGTACAAAAGGCAATAGGAAGATGGGAGAGAAAAGTTGCGAGTTTGTTATTTTGTTTTTAGCGAGTTGGAGTGAATTTATCACTAGTTGGTGAATTTGGTGGATGTTATGAACTGTTTGTTCAATTAAATTTATTAACGCCCTGATACTTCCCAATTGGTTTATTATATTGTGCGTAGCACTTAAACTACTCTGAAATTCAATTAATTTTTGTAAGCTATCCCTAAAGTTTATTAAAGTACGAGTATTCGCCTTCAACTGTTCCTTTAATTCAGTAATCAATAAGTTTGAGGTAGAGGCATAATTACCTAAGATGTTGATCTTCTTTCGAAGTAGTTTTACCTGTTTATCGGTAGCAGTGCCAAAGAGAATGTTGAGGACGTCTCCTCCGAATTCAAAAGCGGCTCGCTTCCTTTTTGATCTTGCAGAGATCCAAGGCAATTCACTTACTTCGTTTAATTTCTGGGCTAACACTTTTACTCGGATGGTCATTAGCTTGAATTCCCATTGGTGCGCCCTTTGATGTGTTGAAACATTTAGAAACGTGGTTTCGAACGATGGTAGAAATGATTCTTTGACGTTGGTTACCAGTTTAGTCGTCTTGATGATGGTTTCTTTGATGTCTGGAGGACATTCTAAGGAGATAACTAGATCGAGGTATCCTTCTATGAAGTTGACTTCTCCCGTACGATATAGAACTAAACCAGGTAGAATCTTCGTTTCTTCTTTTTCGTTTATGAGATTACTTTGGCCTTTTGATACGAGGAAAAGTAGCAACAAAACTGGTATTCCGAAATTCATTTCTGAAATATATTTTAATACATTTATACTTTTCTTGGTTTTGAAATTTTTTAAAGGTCGCCTATGTTTAATTAACATTTTAAAATTAGTTGGTTAGTTAAAGCGTTCGCGATTTATTACTAAACTAAATGCTTCCTTAACTATAATCGAGTTAGTTGGCTTAAAATCTAAATGTAGGAGTTT
>JABUQX010112563.1:0-10000 GCA_015478945.1 Trachelipus rathkii
GAGAAGGAGAGAGAGAGAGAGAGAGAGAGAGAGAGAGAAGAGAGGGAAGGGGGTTCACTCCTTTGGCAACGAGACTTTTTATTGTTATTTCGGAGCTACAAACTAATAAAACTCTGTAGTACTTTTGTGATATTCTATGTAACAATTATTCCTTTTGTGGAGATATATTTAAATGAAAGAAAAATATTCCTCCTAAAGAAAATATGAAAAATTAAATTGATAAAAAATATTTACTGAAAAATAAAAAGAACAGAAAAAAATAAAAGAAGAATGGACTTTCCTTCTATATGTGAAGGTATATAGGTGTGTGTGTGTGTGTGTGTGTGTGTGTGTGTGTGTGTGTGTGTGTGTGTGTGTGTGTGTGTGTGTGTGTGTGTGTGTGTGTGTGTGTGTGTGGTGTGGTTGTGTGTGTGTTGTGTGGTGTGTGTGTGTAGGTGTGTGTGTGTGTGTCTGTCTGTCTGTTAAAATGAACAGAGATGGAATAACCGTTTAAGTCTTTGTAGGTTCATTAATTCTCTTTTCATTGATTGAAAGGAACCTTTTGATGGTTTTCGATTTTATCTTTTTTGGATTGAATTGGTGGGGGAGTGGAGATAAACGGAATAGAATTAGGTTCTTTTTTTGTAAGAAAAATATAAAATGAAAGCCATTGTGTCATTTATTGATTATTGACTATTATTATTATTTCTATTATTATGTTATGATTATCATTATTATCATATCATTATTTTTATAATGTATTATTATTTTATTATTATTATTATTATTATTATATTTATATTATTTATTATTATTAATTATTTATTATTTATTAATTATTATTATTATTATTATTATTTCATTTACTATTTTTTATAAAAAAAATTTAAAACGAAAGTTCTTGATGTTAAGTGCAATGCATTATTTTGGTTAAATTTTTTTAACTGACTTTTGATTACGCAATATATAATCTTTAATCTCGAACCCGTTAAGTATATATATTTTTATATTTATATAAATATATATATATATATATATATATATAATATATTATATATATATTATTATATATATATATATATATATATATATATATATATATTTTATATATAGTAGAGGATGAGACCAATTCTGCAGTGAAAGGAGTATTGGGAGTTATCTCATCTGCTTGTTTCTCCACTGCACAGGTGTAGTTCAAAGGGTAATTCTTGATAGCTCCTCGTAGTTAGCCTTCGTTTATACGTTGAGGACCTAGTATCTACAGCATGGATACACCTTTTTCTCTGTTGTGGTGCAGCCTCTTCACTCAACAGGAAGCTATACTGGTTTAAGTTTTGATTGGTAACTTCGAGGTCTAATGAACCATCAGCACAATAGTTATAACCCTTTAAGCTAATTGATCTCTTTAATGGTAGGTGTGAAAACGGCCTTTAATTTTGCTTATTATTAAATTTACAATCAGAATATATTTAACAAGTTCGATGCCTTCCTATCGAGTAGATTAATTTCTAATACATATGATTATAATTTGTTCCCCTGCAATGATTAAATAATCAAATCGTTGATGTATTATCTCAGTAGAATTTTAAAATGGGTAAATGTTATAAACATGTCTTTTCTACTCTCTCTCTCTCTCTCTCTCTCTCTCCTCTCTGCTCTCTCTCTCTTCTCTCTCTTCTGCTCTCTCTCTCTCTCTCTCTCTCTGCTCTCTCTCTCTCTCTCTCCTCTCTCTCTCTCTCTCTCTCTCTCTCTCTCTTTCTCTCTCTCTCCCGTAAACTCAAGAGATATTCATCTCTCCATTTATATTTATTACCTTTAATTGATTGGATAGAGTTTTAAATTTTTTTTAGAATTTTTTATCATTAGGATTACATTTTGGATCATCAGTATCCCCTACATCAGTAGAAGAAACTTTTTAAGGAGTGGTTAAAAAGTTATATTTTATAATATCCTGACTAAATATTAACTTAAAAGGGGTAATTACATCATAAAGGTCTTCTTTAGAGCTAAAATAAGTTAATGGACGGGCATTAATAGCATGCATTATTACTTTTACCTTAGTGGAGAAGTAACTTACAGAGATTGATCTACCCTTAAGAAAGGTATACAAAGATTTTTTTTTATTAACTCCACAAATATCTATGCTACTTATAGAGTTCTAGGGGAATAGCTATCTGTAAGTTGCCAAGTTATATCATTTTCTTGCAAATAATTTTGCACTTTAAATTTGTGAAATCAATTACTTAAATAACTACTAGCATTTTTAAAAGTGGATTGGTTATTAGAGATTATTTTCTTTGGTTGTGAATAAGTAAGTGAAAGATGATAAAGTTCTTTTGAAAATGTATCTATTGTAAGCTCATAAACTACATGAAGACTAGTAAATCTAGTGTTACAGCAAGTAAATAGTAATATATAAGCTTTAATTTTATTATTTTTTGTCATCTCGGTTTTTCATTAATGTTGGATCAGCATTACCAATGGCAGTTGTTTGAAATGAATTTTCATAGCCACATTTTTTTAGGGGACCAACAGTGGTACCTCATATGCTTTAGCAAATAGCTGTTCGCGTGAAATACACTTTTTTAATACACTTTTACATAGGACCTAATTTGAGGTAGCCAGAATTCCTACCGAATTAAATTACAAGTGGCAGATAAACCTGCGTGCTTAGCTTTATTATGACTTTCAATTATTATTAATTTAGAAATGACATTAGGCAGAAAAACGGGGTACTTTGCATTATAAGGTATAGTTCCTTCATACCTGTACCTTCCCATTGTACGAATACTATTATTATCCCCTATGAATAATTTTAGATCCTTTAGAAGATTGGTTAGATCTTCAATGGGTCTACCTTGTTTTAAATTTAATAATTTTTTTAATTCTTGGGAAAAGCATTTTCTTTGGAAATACTTTATCCAAAACTCAATAGCAACTCTATTGTATGAATTATTAGATCTTATTTTTTATATGTTGTTCAGTAGAAAGGTCAGGTTGAGGATTACATTTAATAATTTTTAAAATAATTTAGATTATTAGTACACCTGATAACATAACCAGTTATTCTAAGTATTTTGTTCCTATTCGAGAATTTTTCAATATTTAATAAGGGTTCAGTATGACTTTCTACTTATGGTTCAAGTAAATCATTAGCAGTTTGAAGTAAGGAATTAATCCAACTTTTGAATTGACATTTACAGAATAGTATTATGGAGGGCTTTGGATCTTTAAGAAATTAAGGACCAGTTAAGTGTAATTCTTTATAATTTAAAAATTTCTTGGTGATAAGGTTTCTAGTTAGCAAATCAGCAGGGTTATTTACACCTGATAATGTCTTAAACTTATATTAAAGGGAAAAGAGAAAGGAACAGCAACCAGTTTGAATTTCTTGAACTTTATTACTGACAAAAACTGATTTAATTTTCAAGTCTTTTGATTCAGCCAGTTTGTGCGAACCAAAGAATCAGTCCAACTAATATTTCAAAAAACGAATCATTTTTAATATATGTTTCATTTAAATATTTAATTAAATTAACGCTCAAACAAATGACTAACAGCTCGAGTTGATAAATTGAATAATTTTTACTCTTCGGATTAATTTTTGACTAAATATCTATAAATTTAGGGTTTTGATTAAGATAGAAAACTATGCCAGACCCAACCTTGCTAGCATCACAAAATACGTAATACGCACTGATCAAGGTCAATATCAGACTCTGTAAATATCATTCTAGGAAAAGTTAGGATTTTAACTTTAGAGAAATCTTTACAGATAATTTTCCACCCTTTCTTTAATTTTGGGAAGATTCCTTCATCCCATGAAGCATTTTCACTTACCAGATTTTGCATTAGGAGCTTAAGTTTAAAAGCCAAAGGGACAATAAAGTCTACAGGATCAAATATACTTTGAATAGCATCCAAAATCTCCATTTCTTGTTTTACATCTATTATTATCAAAGTTATTTTCCTTTAACTGAGTTTTTAAACATTAATTCTGCTTCTGGAGAGTTAGAAGCCCATTCATAAAGGTGAAGGCCATAAAGCTCAAGATAATTAATCGCAGTTTCAAAATGGTATCCATATATAAATGCTTGGAAAAATACTCCTAATTCAGATTGCTTTGATTCTAAAATTGTTTTAATTGACATTGATAAAAGAAATTGACTAGTTTAGTTACTAAATGTTGCTCTAATATACCTAAGACACGTTAAATTACTTTTAGTTAAAGATTTTGATGTCTAGTTCATAACAATTTATGAGCATCTCTTTCATCTTCTTTAGAAAGATGAAACATTTTAAAAACTTTTTCTATGTCAGAAATGGTTACATACTTACTTTGTCTTATAAATATAAATAACCTAGCAAGATGAGGCAACAAGGATGAACAATTTTCAATTACGTCATTTAAAGTCTTTTTCATTATCAAATTTTTTTACCAGATGGATCCACCACATTTCTAATTTTATTAGTTTGAACATTATTTCTAATTGCAGCAAAAAGAGGAAGAAAATAGCCATTTTTATGACCTATTTTATCAATATGAATCTTATAAAGGATCCTTTCATTTAATTGTAAATCAAAAAAAGTTTGATTGTCATTTAATAAATTATTACTTTTTAATTTCCTATCATAACCAAAATTTAAGTTAGACCATTTATATTATAATTAGGTTTCCAAATAATCTCTACTGATATACTTTTTTCACTTAGCTGAGCAGTGTCTTTAAAATTTTTATTATTCTTTGCTCATTAGTGGTAAATTTTTTATCTTTAAATAGTCCTAAATTTTCCAAGCTACTAAACTGACCTATATTCTCAGCTAGATTTTCATCAGTTTCATTGATAGTAGCTGCACAACACTCTGTAATTAAATTTAAGGTTGCATCATATGTGAAATGATAATCTGAGGGAATATCTAGCAAAATGACACCATACCTAGATTTGTAAGTCATATAATTATTAATTTTAATAATTTCTAAATTTAATCCTTTAATGCTAGAGGCTCCTAAAATTACTTTAAAATCAGTTACTACTTCAGAATTATATTTCTCTGCTAATTTAAAGCCATTACGTTCAAAGGAAGTAAATAGTTTTGACACTTTTTTGATTTTAAAACTTACTGGGATTTTATCTACAGCTAAAGCTTTAATAGGATATTCAACATCTTTCATAAAAAATTTTGCTATTTCAAATTTTGGCTTTGAAGATTGAGCATTTTAACCACTAATTGTCAAGGTTTCCTCAAGGACCATAGTGGAAACACACAGAAACTCTACTGTATCCTTAGTAATGTAATTTTGCTGACTCGCAGAATCTATAAGTGTTGCAACCTTTTTTCATCATCAAAATTTGTTACAATAGGCAAATGTAATGATAGGAGATTTGAACTATCTTCAATGGAAGTAATATTACACCCTAGACTTTATTTACTATTAACTTTACCATTATCATTTAATTTGGGATCTTTAATTTTACTTTTACCTTCTGAGAGTTGCTTTAAGTAGAGAAAATATAAATGATTTCCTTTATCACAATTTTTACAAGGGTCTATACCCATATAGCACATATGGTTGCAGATACATCACAGCGACGTTAATGTTCGTCGCACTCGTCACATCACACAAACATCGTATATGTGACATTGCTGTTACATCTTAATGCTGATGTAGCGCTTTTTCGGATTCCAAATGCAGAACGTATTTGCGAACGTACATTGCTTACTTTTTAAATGTTTCCACGAGGCATTAAAAACCGTAATGACATCCATGTTAAAAATAATTTTACACTGTCTTTTTTCTCCAAATTTTCTTATACTCTTTCATAATCTTTTTCATTTTATGTTTTATTGTTTACAAATCATTTTATACATGATTATCAACAGAAATTGTATTATGTAATTTAATTTTATTTTTTTCAATTGTCCGTAACATTTGAGGACACTCCATAAATATAATTAATTATGTTTCCAGAGTCACGGTATGCTCCCGCGAAAGCGAGTTTTGGAGAGACTCTGCCAGTGTTATTTCAGGTATTGTGTTAAATTGTTTATTATTATAACTTTTCTTTTACCCTTATTTCACTGTAAAAATTGATTGGTGATAGTTGAGTTCAACAGTATTTCTTAAAATCAATGGATTTGTTGTTATACCTATGAAGAACCGTTGTAAAATTTAAAAAGAGAAACCACAGAATGCAAATTTATAATATATTATAAGTATTATATATATAATATATAATATATATATAGTATATATTATAGTATATATATATATATATATATATATATATATAGTATATATATATATATATATATCATATATATATAATACATATATATATATATATACTATATATATTTATATATAAATATATATAATAATATACAGAAACGAATTAGCATGTGTGTGTCACAAAGTACAGTAAACTTGTTTTCGGCAGCACTACAACACGAAGCCTATGACGAATTTAAAGCCATGCTTAAACCGCCACTAATGATTTCTAACGTTTTCTCGGAGAGTAAAATAAAATAAAAAAATTTTTTATTTAAATTGAAAATGGAAAGAAAGCTCGCCGGCTTAGTCTTAAGACCTTTCACAGTCACATCGATCATTAATGTATTTATATTAAATGTGTTAATCTATATATATCTATAAACTTTATAAATAATATAATATATATATAATATAATATATATAATATATATATATTATATATATATATATATATATAAATATTAATATATATATAATATATATTATAATATTAATAAATATATATATATATTAATTATATTATAATATATATATTATATTAATATATATTATAATATATATATATATATATATATATATATATATATATATATATATATATATATAATATATAAAATATATAATTTATATATATATATATATATATAAATATATATATATATATATATATATATATATTATATATATATAAATATACAAAAGTTACATCAAATAGATGTCGTAAAACTACGTCGATGCAACGTTACCGTGTAACGTTGCAGGGATGTCGTAAGAGTACGTAAAAACTACGTTACCATAGGACGTCACAGTGATGTCGTATTGTTACGGTCGCTGAGTAGCTGTACTTTTCCACTATCCCAGGGACACGTATTATTATGTTTATAATAGCGAATGCCGCACAATCGCAAACGGGGACGTAAAAGCGACGTCGCTTTTACGTTAGTGTGCTATATGGGTTGATACTGTACAATTCTTTTATACGTTCCCATTTTTCTTTGTTAGTATCATGCTTAGAACACCTAGAAATAGTATGACCATTTTGAGAACATAATTTAAATGTCATAATTAATAGTAGAAACCGTAACTACTGAAGTTTTAGATTTTACTCCTTCATAAAAAACTTTACCTGAACCTGCATCATTCTCTGATTGAGAAAATGTTTTTCATTTTTAATATTTACAGATTCATTTTTTAGTGAAAGAGCATTAAAATTTAAAGGTCTTGATTTAACATATTCTTGATTGCTTAATGTTTTAGTAGCCTCAGTGGCTGCATTTCTATAATCATCAATGGGTTGATATAATTTATGCTCACAAGTACGCAAATTCTCTCTTAATTCTATATCTAAAGTATTATAGTAGATATACAATTGAATATCGTCAATGGTTAGTTGCTTATTTTTAAATAAGTTAACATTGGCATTCATATTAGCTTGAAAATCATTTAAACTACTAATATCTTTAGAAGCTTTTTTACAAATTAATAATTTTTTGGTTAATGAAAATTTAATTTGACCAGGAGAAGCATAAAAATCTTCTAATTGCTCCCAAGCTTCATTATAGGCTGTATCTGATTCTTCTATGCAATTTATTTGAACAGCTGGATTACCTTTTAAGTTTTGTTTTAAATAAGCAAATTTTTTCTTGAATTCACAATCCAAAATTATCATAAATATTAGTAAAAGATATCTTAAAATTTTTAAATTGAGAAACATAGCCTTCAAATCGCAAGATATTAATTTCTGATATTTTAACCTTTGCTTTTTGACTAGTATTTGAAGTTGAAGTACTTCGAGATAAATTTTTATTCAATAATTAAATATATTTATTAATGGCAATATAATAATATTTATTACTAGACTCTAAAGTTTAAAGTCTTTCATTTGTAAATTTTTTACAGAAAAAAAAGAATCTGTTATATTTTTCATTAAGAGATTCAAGATCATCTATTAACTTTTTTAATGTTATGCAATTATTTAACTTATCTTCATTTGACAAAGTATTAAGAGCTGGAGCTAATTTATTCAGTATTTTAGTGACGGCAGACCTTTTAAAACCCCACCATCTTATTAACTTTATTACACTTTTTATTTCTTCAGAATGACCTGAGGATTCAGCAAACCCCTTTATATCTGAGCTATTAATATCTAAATGCTCCATTTTAACACGTGAAAATAATCAAAGCCTATAATTCATTGGGCTTAGAATTTCAGCCGTAGGCCTACACAAAAAATCTTTAATACTAAAAAAAAAAAAACCAACCAATATAAAAAGGAACAGTTCACCTTAAATTAAGATAGGCACCTTAATTGGCATACATTATATACACAAACCATCACGTTTTAAGCACCAAACCAGTCTGGCAAGTCCATATAGCCTATTAGGTATACCTATGACCAAATAATTAGGCTTAAAAATATTTAAATTGATCCAAACACTTATTTATAAATACATTTACAGCCTAAATTAAGTAAAGCCTACTTGGTAATAGAGTAAGGGTTACGCCTAAAAGGATGGACCTGAATAGAAAAACTACACTTTAACACTAACTATTTAAAATGCTTGCTGTATTAATTAAACACATTTGGGGTTTGAAGTTCTATAATTACAATACACAATTTAAACTTTTTGTTTAATTTAATATTAATTTTTAATTAAACGGTACATTAACACAGACCTATACGGTAGACTTTACGTTTATCGTCAGTTCGTATGTTAAATAATTAAGTAAACAAGGTTTGTAGTTATTGCATCGCCAATCTTAATTAGTCGAGAATTTTAACATCTAGTAAATGACTAAGGTAACCTATCCCGAATTATGACACAGTAAATTCAAATATTTATCTTCAATTTTTACTTATTTATTTTAACTTTGAGGTAAGAGTTTTGAAGAAGAACTTTGAATTTTTAAAGAACTCAAACTTACAGAAAATTTTAAGAATAATATGATAATAGATTTTAAGTTTTAAATTAAATTACTAATTTAGATTATAAACCTCACTTAAGTGGAGAGGCAAAGGAAGCAAAATTTAAGGCTAAAAAAATATGCATGTGCAAATAAGTCTTACCTTTAAAGCGGGAGCAATTACTAATATGCTGGAGAATCTGTTTAAGCCTTCTGATGCTTGAATCTTCAACCGGATGTTGAAAGATCCCTCTTTAAAGGATGAATCATCGAGTACGTTACAGACTAAACAGAAAATAATTTGGAGACACTGTGCCATAAAAAAATTAATTGAGACGAATCAGATCAAAAATCATATCGATGATAACTTAAGAGGAGCAAGCCAAAAAGCAGCAAGCCGTGATTAATAATCTCTCTCTTCCAATTTAAGTTGGATTAGATGGTTGTATTTTTTTCTATTCATCTGGCTAGATCATTTTTGCCAAGGCATATTTTAAAGCTCATTTAATAAATTTAAAGAGAGATTTTTATTTAGATTTTTATTGTAGGTTTGGGACTGGATTTTAATTATTTATTTAAAGAAAAATTTTTATTTATGTACCACATTTCAATAATGATGCATATTCTGTTATGAGTGACGCATGTTTATTGACGCTTCAAAAGTAAGTTTGAAAGAAATTTTACTTCGTAATAGTAATGTATTTCCCTGTTCCTTTGGCATATGAACCTTAATGAAGGAAACATATGAGAGTATGAAGCTTCTGTTGCCAAAAATTAAGTTTTAAGTGGGAGGATCATAGGTGGAATATTTGTGGTAATATAAAGGACGTGTCACCTTTCCTT
>JABUQX010112563.1:25000-27290 GCA_015478945.1 Trachelipus rathkii
TCTCCTCACCCATAACCATACTTACTCTTATCTACCATTTACTTTCAAACCGTCTTTTACACACCTACAAATCTGCTCTAACAGTCTCTCCAAACTCTCCTCAAGATTCCCGCCCACAAACCAAATCCTCACTCGACATAATAGTTTTAGGGAACGCCTGACTCTTCTTTCCTCTTCCATCAATTCTAACCACTATCCTTTGTCACTCTACCTCTAATTTCTTTTTTTCATAACCTCATCCATAATACAGATTGGAAATCGCCAAGGACGACATAGGCAAATCATTGTCCTCACTCACACTTTCGACTCTGTTTAATTCTTACACACCGCTTCACTATCGTCATACATACTTTTGATTCCATTCAGAAGCTTGCCACCAACACATATGAGAAGAGTCCCTATTAATCCTATTTTACGTCTGTTGCAAAATATTAATCCAAATACAATTATCCTTCTCTCCTTATTTATCCTTCAATTCATTTGTTTCAATGTACAGGTTTTTGATCCACACATCCTTAACCAATTTAAACGAACCTTGGGTTCTTCCTAATCATCCTTCAGTTCCACTTCGACAACCTCTTCTACCAAATACCCAGCATAATAATTTCCTACAACACTTCAATAAAACTATTCTAAAATTCCTACAGTTCTCCTTATCCACCTTACCCTTATATATGATACTAATATGCTCTCATCCAAGCCCTCGGAACTATTACCTCCATAAACGCTTTGTTATGCAACTTCTAAATCCAATCAATCACCATCTCGCCTATATACAGTATATATATATATTATATTAATATATATATATATATATATATATATAGTATATATTATATATATATATTATATATATAATATATATATATATAATAAATATATATATATATAATATATATACTATATATATATATATATATATATATATATATATAATATGGTTTGTGCGGTGAATCTGAATAGAGTTGAGAGGATTTTTAGGGAGATTTGGCAAGGTGTGTAAAGGAGGGGTTTGAAGTTAACCGTAGATAAGAGTTAGGTTATTGGTTGTGGTGAGGACAGTCCCTCGTTGTGAAAGTTGTGCTAGATGGTGCGCAGCGGAACAAGTGACTGACTTTAAATATTAAGGATATATGATGTTGAACGAAAAGGGAACGGATGATGCCCAGTGTAGAGTAAGTAAGTAGTGAATTGCAGGAAGGTGGCTGGTGCATTAAATCCTTTTGGTGGATGTAAAGAGACTAAAACTTTTGAAGTGCGCTAGGGTCTTACCGTGAGGGTATGTTGTAACCTGTGTTTAATGTTAGTAGTGAAGACAATGGTACCTGGAATAAGAGCGTATAGTTCTAAAGTAAATGGGTTTCAGTTTGGACAATCATAGGGCGTTGTTCGTGTGCAGCAAAAGATTGATAAAATTGAGGAAATGAAAACGCTATTTGCATAAGTTTGTACGGTGTGCAAAAAAAGTAGATGAAATGAGAGAATAAATGAAAGTACGTTTTGAAGATGGTTTGGTCATGTGGAAAAGGATGGATGATAGTTTCGGTTTGGGTTAGCGAGTGTATAGTGGTGAGGTGGTGTTCGCGGAATCCGACTGGCTGGGAGACAGGAAGAAAAAGTGGATTTAAAACGTAGCACACAAGAGTCTGGAAATTTTGAAACCGGAGTTTGGCAGGGGTGGAAGAAGGTGCATAATGGTCAAAGTGGAATGGGCTGGTTTGTGAGGGGTGTACAAGGGATGAACCCACATTAGTTCTCACTAATAGGTATAAAGGAGAGGTAAGGCGCTGGGCTTTCTTTTCAACTTGTGCCATATTCTTCTACTAACTTTTCTGTTTCGGTATATGCTACGCATGATGATGGATGATGAGGATATGATATATCTATATATATATATAATATAGTAATATTATATTATATATATATATATATATATATATATATATTATATATATATTATTATATATATTATAAATATATAATGACAAACTTTAATATTCATTAATGAAAATTTATTTAGAATCATATATAAAAATAACAATATATACGTAGGAAATGATAAAAAGAAATAAAAAATATTGCATAGTTGAAATGCTTGAAAGTAGCTTGCAAGTACAAGCACAATACCAAGTACAAAGGCTAAGTCAAGTACAAGTAAAAAGTACAATGGTTTTAGAAACTGAAAGTACAAGTACAAGTACAAGTACATGGTATTAAGTACAAGTACAAGTACGCTGGTTTTAGAAACTTGAACCAAGCTGAATATTATATATTATAATATATAATTATA
>JABUQX010112564.1:0-2500 GCA_015478945.1 Trachelipus rathkii
GGTATGCTTCGTTCGTTCAGTTGGGTGTTTATGATTTGCGTTTATCATTATGCGTTTTCGTGCCACTTCATACATATATATATATATATATATAAATATATATATATATATATATATATATATATATATATATATATATATATATATATATATATATATATATATATATATATATATATATATACATATATATATATATATATATATATATATATATATATATATATATATATATATATACATATATATATATATATATATATATATATATATATATATATATATATATATATATATATATATATATATTATATATATATATATATATATATATATATATATATATATATATATATATATATATATATATATATATATATATATATATATATATATATATATATATATATATATATATATATAAATATACACATATATATATAAATATATATATATATATATATATATATATATATATATATATATATATATATATATATATATATATATATATATATATATATATATATATATATATACATATATGGAAAAAACCCGGGTTTGGACCAAAAGAAAACCAGCCCATTTTTTTTTGGGGGGGGGGGTTTATCGAACTTTTTTTGGATTTTATTGGACCTTTTGGGCCTTTTTAAATTTTCTATTTTTGAGGAAAAAATAAAATGATCAATAATTGAATTTGTTTTTGGTAATGCCATTTCAGTATTAATTGACAAATAAATTAATAAATAAGTATAAAATTTACAAATTAAACATATAATTTGGTAACAAACATTGCCCAATTCTAATTGCTGAATAAATGTCATTGTCTAATTGGTGAACATGTAAAGGTAAATGGTATTGCTATTGTTACAGGCTATTGATAGTAATATCATAACAGGACTATCTTAAGTAAAGTAATTAAGTTAAATCTATATTTAAATTAATATTATTTAAACTTCGAACATTGTCGTCATCATAATCCGAGGCTCTAGTAAGCTGGTTAATTTGCTACAAAAGGACAGTAGTTGTTACTTGCATTTGAATGAGAGACTGAAGTACTTTCTAACACAATTCGAGAGTTGCCAATTCGAGATTTGCTAGACGCACGATTGAATTTGTAAATTTTAAGTAAATTATTAGTTTAATTATTGTTTTTATATTTTTGACTTTTCCTAATTATAATTTACTCGTGATTCCAAATGTGTCTTCCTTTTGAGAGTAGATATCATACTTTTTGAACTATGTGCGTCGCCTAATCTGGAGGCTGGCCTATATATATATATAATAATATATATTATATTATATATGTATATGTATATATAATAATATATATAATAATAACAATAATATATATTAATAATAATATAATAATATATATATATATAATAATAATAATAATATATGTATAATATATGTAATATATAATAATAATAATAATAATAATAATAATAATAATATGTAATAATATGTATGTAATAATATATAATAATATATAATAATATATATATGTAATAATAATAATATAATATATGTTAATATAATATATATATATATATATATAATATATATATATATAATAATAATAATAATAATAATAATATAATAATATAATAATAATAATATAATAATAATAATAATAATAATAATAATAATAATAATAATGTAATAATAACTAATAATAATAATAATAATAATAATAATAATGTATGTATAATAATAATAATATATAATAATAATAATAATAATAATAATAATAATAATAATAATAATAATAATAGTAATAATATATAATATATATAATATTTATAACAGTATTTACTTTTGTAAGTTTAGCACTTTATTTTTTTAGACTTGTACCAAATTAAATTCTGACATTGTAAATAAAAAAATAAAAAAATAAAATAAAATAGATATCGATGGAATAATTAACTTTCCCAAGATTAGTTACTCTGGATCTATGATTCGCGACCTTGCTCTCCAACTGGTTTGAAAAATTATCAAAATAAATTGTAATTGCCCTATATCTTTTCCTAATATATTGTCATCACAGAGGCATTATCATTTCTCCATTATCAAGCAGAAGTTCTGTTGCAACTTCAAAATGTTTGAAAATGTTTCATTAATGTTTGCTTCAAAATCCTTCAAAACAAACATCACATTTTCAATATGATTAAGAGCAGTTTCTGTAGCTAATTATGAAGAAAGAAATGTATTACATATTGGAAGAGTGTTTGAGAATCAAGTTAAAGAAATAAAGAAATGAACTTATAAGAAATTGCTTTTGCTTACAGACCTGAAAATATCTAAGTTATTTTGAAAAAGGTTTAATATCTTGATCTATTCAAGCTCCTCTTAAATTCAACAATGCTTTAAAAATTTCCTTAGATCCTCGTAATCCTTCGAAATTTTCCACCAACCTTGCTTCGTCCATTCGTGAGAGTTTTGTCCATTTTGTGTCTGGAAAAATCTTTCCTATTTTTTTCTATTAAAATAGTAGTCG
>JABUQX010112564.1:10000-12500 GCA_015478945.1 Trachelipus rathkii
TTTATTTATTTTTCCCGGCTTAATGTAATGCGTAAAAACCATTTTTTTTCAACTGATTTTGAAGGGGCGGGAACTCTCCAAATTTTTTCCTCCGAAATCATCGTTCAGTTGTGATCTAGGGCGCATGCGCATCTCGATCAGGGTTTTACTGATCCTTTTAAAGCTATGAACGAAAGTCTGTTCAAACTGATTTCTCACCGTCAAAAATCTACTATATCGTCATTTGAAATATTAAAGAAATTATTATAAGATATCATATATAAACTAATATCCATCATTGCGTTTGAAAATAACAATTTAGAATAAAACCATTTATTTAATTTTCGGTATTATGTGAATGCGTAAACATTTTTTTTCAGATTTCCCGGAAGGGGCGGGAAACGTCTCAAATTTTCCTCCGAAATCATCGTTCAGTTGTGGATCTAGGGCGCATGCGCATCTCGATCAGGGTTTTACTGTTTGGGGAAATTCTCGAGTTGCCAGCTTAAACATTTGAAGTTTTTCTTAACAATAGTTACTCTATTAAAATTTGTATATTTTTCATGCAAACCAAAGAATAAAATATTTTACACGGCATATTCATTAATAGAAATTTACCCATAATTTTTTTCTTTGTTATAACATTGCATTATGTTAGATTCAATTTTCATTAGTTTTATACCGTTACAATTTTTCACTTGTGGGAAAAAGCGTTTATAATTTACAGGGATTGCATTTTTTTTCATTTTTGCTTTATGATCACACTTGTTTACATTCGTTTTATTATTATTTGTCTTATTTAAACCATCATATTTATTTATCACAGGCAAAATTTGTTACATTTTAAAGTTAATTAAATCTTTTTAGAAAAGAAAAAGAAAAAAAATTTTTTTTTTTTTTTAAATTATTTATATTTTTTATTATTATTATGATTATTATTATTCATTATTATTATATATTATTATTATTATCATTTTAATAAATTAATTTTCAATTTATTATTATTATTAAATTTAAAAAATTAATATATAATAAAAAATTAATTAGGTGATAGCTATGATTAATTATTAATTTATAAAAAAAATCACGTAAAAAAATCAGTTGATTTAAATCATTTGATTTCTTTTGTACCAACCCTGCTCTAGAATCTAGATCTGGGGATAAATAAAAATTGTACAGGGTACTGTCGTTATTATTATTAATTATTATTTTTATTATTAATTATTATTATTATTATTATTATTATTATTATTATTATTATTATTATTATTATTATTATTATTATTATTATTATTATTATTATTATTATTATTATTATATTTTTTATTTATTATTAATTATTAGCAGTAGTATTAGTAGTAGTAGTAGTAGTATGATTTTTGTTTTTATTTTTATTATTAAGATTATTGTTCGATACTTTAATTTATTTACACCGATCAGAGTTTTCTTTCACTTTCTTTATTAAGTTAACCAAATTTTAGTTTTGTTGTTGTTCTTTTCCGAGTAGCGTAAGGTCTTTTTAATGTTTGATGCTGGAGATGTTCGTTTGGTTGCTGACTTTCCACCCGCAGGGGTATGAGTGGGAGTTTTTCTGAGTTCACTCATTTGGATGTTTTTAAACTTAGTTGTATAGGAAAAGTGGAGGTCTTCGCTCCTCATGGGGATGAAACAGGTTTTGGGGGAACGAACTTCCTGTATTCCTTTTTTTTCTGTTGCTCGGGGTTGGACGGCGAGGTCCTTCTTTGAGCGGGAAGGTTGGCTGCTTATGCCGTTGGGGGATTTTTTGGTTGTTTCTATTGTTTTTGAAGGTGGCTCTTTTTCGTTTTATTTTTAAGCATGGTTTTAAATTTTCTTTCCCGCCATGTTCAGCTTTTTGTTTGGGAAATTTTCATACGTTTTTTGTTTAGTCACGCATTTTTTTTTAGAATTAGAAGTTAAAACAACCTGACCTTTGCTTATTATTTCTATTGAGATTGCATATTGTTTATTTCTTCCGAATGTTACTGTGTATTTTTGCCACTGTTTTTATTTATGCTTAACAGATCATAAATTAGAAGAAAGAATCACTTTCACTTTTCTAATGGTTAGTAATCACAGAGAAATAGTTGTTTTTTTTTTCAAATAGTTTTGAATTTCAACGGCAATTTTACCATTACATCTCGATTCCACAAATCAGGAGGGCTGATGATTTCAGGGTCACTTTAAGGGTCAACAAAAGATAATGTACTGCTAAGAATCACCTTAGCATATCCTAAAGAGATTATGAGAAAATCATTAATCAACTGAACTCCTGTGAATGGAATGAAGAGCAATCGTTTTCTTTAGTCTTTATTAAAGAAGTCACATGAGAATGGAATTTTCACAAGGAGATATTTTACTATATGTTTCACTTGACAAGGAGATAATAATAAATGATGTTAATTAGGATTTTATAAATTTATATATGAATTGGGGCAAATTAAATCAAAATAAGAAAGGAAGGAAGCGGACGCAACCACACCTTCCTCGTGCGCAAAGGTTG
>JABUQX010112565.1:0-15000 GCA_015478945.1 Trachelipus rathkii
GGAAGATCTCTGAGAAGAATCCCTACCGTAAGCCCCGATAATTCCTTGATCAGGGGAATTAAAGGTACCAGGAGGAGGGGGTTCCATCAGAGATCTGCCATTCTCCTTAAAATTATAATTTTCTTTAAACCTAAAATCATTTTGACTATGCATGTTTGGTAAATGTCCATGTGAACTATATGTAGTATGTGTATGTTGTGGAAGGCTGCCTTCAATGTAATTGAAAGGTTTTGTTTATCCGAACGTTTCGAATAAGAACGTATAGCACTTATAACTAACGGTATATCGCGCACTTTCCTTCCAGAGTCATTATATACATGCACTATATCATGCTTAGCATTTATTAAAATAGGCAATTCTTTTAATACATCGGTTCCAATCAATACATCTTGAGAAAACGAGGTAGAGTCGTCTACTATATAAAAGCATGTAAGATAATGTTTCCCATGTAAGATTATATATAGTTCAATAAGGCCATAAACTTTCAATTTTTGTCCCGATATGGATCTTAAATCAAAGTCCACTGGGAGTACAATTGGTTTATCTTCCTTTTTAGGGAAAGCCATGCATAGTTTCTTGTAAAAAGAGTGACGGATTAAACTCCGACATGCTCCGGAGTCAATCATCGCCTCTGTATTGCATACGTAAGCATTATTAGTGGTTAATTGTATAGGTAAGCTATATACAATCCCCTTCTTCTTAGGAGAAGAAGTGGAAAATATATTAGAAGAATTAGGGACAGAAAGGTCATCCTCTACCAAAAGAGAAATAGTAGGGAGGATGTAATCTTTCTGACAGACTCCTGAAGAATTATTTTCGTCAGATATCGGAGTCGGAGAATATCCAACTACTGGTAAAAAGGGGGGTCCTCAGAAGGAGGACTCCTCGTTCTGTTATCATATGGAGGATAATATGACCGATTATAATCTTCTGAATGGTATATAGGCGCGGGGGAGTAATCATAGTTTTCCGAAGGAATCCTATTATCATGCATATCACTCATAGCGTTTATATTTTGACGTCTACTATAATTATTATAATTATTATAAGAATTATAATAAGGACGGTTATTAGTAGGAGCGGTCATATTCCTTTGAGGCATGCGTGAGTTATAGTAAGTGGAAGGATAAGAGAAATTAGATCGAGGTGCATTAGGAGATCTGAAAGATTGAGAGTGAGCATAAGTAGGAGTGAAACGTTGGTTATAAGAAGAAGAAGAAGCTTGAGGAGAAGCCCGAGAAGCATTATGCACTACTGAGTTGCCTCCCTTCTGCTCCCTTCTCCCTCCATTCCTATTATTATTCCTCCTTCCATTATTTTTACTCTTAACTCTCTCCTGTGTCTGCTGTGCCTGATTTCTCTGTCTACCTCCATCAGGAGATAAATTTTTGACTCTCTTTAACGCTCGGGGACTCTTATAATCCCAGGAAGAACCTTTACACGCGTCTTGCGTCCCTCTAGGATGATACTCCATGCAAGTCGAGCAGTATTGTCTATAACGACACTCGTCAGTTTTATGCCCGAAACGTTCGCATCTCCAACACTTAGGTCTGTCTACCGTTCTTCTCACATTGGAACTGGCATCATTAACTTGAGAATTTTCCGTAGGAGATTCTGCCTGAAATGAGCGTACGTTCTGACTATGTCGAGAAGGGTTGGATGATCCTCCTTGAAAAGGTTTGGAAATAGCATTGGATGTTTTTGCTATATATTGTTCAATTTGAGAAGTGAAAGACAAATTTGCATCAAAATATTCAATAACTTTCGACTGAAATTGTTTAGGAATATTTTTGTACACTTTAGAAAATATTAATGTCCTTTTTAATTTGTCTGAAAGCTTCTCTCCATGTTGGGCATAAAAATGTCTCTCAAACTCTTGTACTGCCTTGGACACTTCTGTGGCATACGAGATGAGAGGACTGCTACGGTTCCAATTTATTTCATCTATGACGTTGCAAGTACTAAAAGCAGATTCGGCCGTTGGCGGATCAAGAATTTTTAGAAGGTTTCTTGCGAACTCATTCCATGTTTTTGCGAACCTTAGCTCTTCATGTTCATTCATAAATTCTCTACAAGAACCCTTAGCGTCAACATATCTTGAATAGGAAGCTAACTTTTTCTCATCAGTATCTATCCCATCTGCTTTAAAATAATCATCCATACATGAAAGCCACCTTCTCACTGACACCCCTGTAAAAACTACCCTTCAAGCGTCGGAACGGGGTACCTCGAGTTATAGAACCGGTGAATGTTGCCGGGGGTCGGAATCACATTTTCATGGTGAGGTCCATGAATAGGTTGGTTATTAGGTGCAGTAGGACCGGTTGGGAAGGATGGAAGAGCAGAGGGAATTTGCTGTTGCTGATAATAATGATAAGTGCCAGGTATACCTAAGTAAGCGTTATAAGAAGGCGTAGGAATAGCATTATAAGTGTAAGGATAGGAAAGAGTCCCTATGTTAGCTACTGAAGTAGGGGGAGCCCCATGCACATGCTGTTCAGCCATAGTATTAGGTACATGCAAAGAATAAGGATTTGGTATGTTATATGGAGTCGAGGTAGTTACTACTTGCGAAGGGATACCACCATAGGCTCCTCCAAGCGGGGCTTGGAGAGCACCATTAGCCACTGATCCTGCTGTACTTGGAATAGTATCGGTACCGCTCACAGAAGAGAGGGTATTGGCAGCAGAAGTAGTAGTTATGGTAGTGGTAGTAGTAGTACTACTCTCAGTAGTCTCTATGGGTGTGATTATTCATATTGAAAGAATTATTAAAGAAGGAGAAAAATATATATATATATATATATATATATATATATATATATATATATATATATCTACATATATATAACTATATATATATATATATATATATATATATATATATATATATATATAAAAATTATATTTTTTCTTTACTGCCTCCTATGTCTCTATTTTCCCCCCCATATGTATATTAGAAAATATATATATATAGAGTAGGAAAAAGGTTAAAAAAGGAAAGAAAAGGTTTCGGAGGGCTACTCACATATATATACAGGCCTACATATATATATGTGAAAGGAAAGGTTGGAGAAAGGAGAGAGAAAATCTTTTTATTCCGGAAAGTACTCCTACTACTATTTATAGAATAAAAGATTTTCTTTCCTTCTCAGGTTCTCTTCCTTGTAAAGGAAAAGAAAAAGAAAGAGAGAAAAAAAAAACTTTCTCTTTTTCACATATATATATATATATATATATATATATATATATATATATATATATATATATATATATATATATCTACTATATATATATATATATATATATATATATATATATATATATATATATATATATATATAGTATACAATATTATAGAACTTAAGTGCGATATTTTATTGTATAATGAATATATTGTAAATACATCATTATATATATATATATATATATATTAACAATATATATATATATAATAGTAAAAATATCACGCCTTAAGAGTAAAAATTTAACAAGCTACAATGTGGTAGTTTCTCAAATTTTGTGTCTCAATTCTGCTGTCCATCAGCAGAAAATGAACATCGCAGCGTTTGCATTTCTCGTGAATTCATTGAACTCTGTTCTATTATTTATAATAAATAATAATAATTTTTTATTATTATTATTATTATTTTATTATTATTATTATTATTATTTGCATAAAAGAATTTGCTTCATTTGTTGGTTATTAATATTACCAAGGATTGTTGGTTGGATGATTTGTTGGTTGGTGGGTTTGTTGGTCGGATGACCAGCAATGCTGGCTCTTTCTTTAGGGAGATCGACCAACAATTTTGCTGGATTAATTTTAGCCAACAATTTTTATCAAATCTATTTTTATTATTATTATTATTATTTAATAATAATAATAATTGTATAATAAAGTAGTAGGTAGAGTCACTTAATCTTGGGATGACTCTATTTATAATTTCTAGTCAAGGGAGTCCTGACTCGGAGATACACTGTCCCGCCTCTTGTAATAGCGGTATTAGTGGTAGCGATCTTTCCGAAGGAAAGGAGTGGCCTTATAATTTCCAATTGGCGGTCTTCATGGTAGTGATAATGACGTAGTCTGGGTAGTTACTTTCACGAATGGAACCTCGTACAGCAACTCTCTCTCACTCCATGTAGTCAGTAGAAATCATATGTAAATCATGTATATATAATAATTTATATTTACACAACTTTTAGAGTAATAAATTGCAATTATAACGACTTCTAATTTTTAGAGGAGTTTTTATTTTGGAATGAAAATTTCGATGGCAATTTTTAAGAATTGCTTTTGTTAGTAGAAATACGCAGTTTTCTACTTTCTTTGAATATTAATTTATAAGTAAATTAATAGATGAGGTGGGGGGTCGGTAATGAAGATCGTAGAAAGGACGATGCAGTCAACACTATTGTATGAAAAAAAATATAAAGAAAAAGAATTTAAGAACTTTGTAAGCGTTATCGAAGATAGGAAGCGTGAACATGACAGGAAAAGCTATAAGGTCATATATTTACGACTATATTTCGTCTGTAGACAAGGCTTTTAGGGTAATCATACTAATCGTGATTAGATAGTTTTAATTCCTTATTTCACCTTTTATAACATGAAATATATTAATAGAAGAATTATTTCAATGCACTTAGTTATCTTTATTATTTAATTAACATTCCAAAAATACTCGAATTATCTTAATACTCTAAACTTAAAAAGCCGTTATAATTTCAATATCATTACAAATATGATTTAGGGCCAACACACATCTAAAATTAAAAAAAGAGAAAAGGGAAACACCCTGAGTATCGACACATATTATTTTCTGTAAAATAATCATGAGCATCATATATACATTTATATTTATTAGTCTATAGATATATATACGAAGCTCAATAGTAATTTTGATCACCTACCAATAAATGGACAATTATTGATTTTGGGTAGCAACAATGCCAATCATCTAACATAAGGGAAACGGTGGAATTTTTCATCACTCTTAGATATATAAAACAAACAAGTTTTTAAGGCACAGAAATGTTAATGCCTAACCTAATTAAATATGAAAAGAATAATATAAAATATAATTTAAAATGTTATACAACATTTAAAATAATATAATCACATCACAAGATAAAGACAACCGCCGAGGAATAATTTCAGGGAATAATGACTCAAAATTTTAAGGTGTGGAAATGGAGAGTCGCATTTGATTGACACAGGAATAAAGTCACTTTGCTTTATATATATATATATATATATATATATATATATATATATATATATATATATATATATATAAATATATATATATATACTGCTGCTGCTTCGATAGATATAATAGATATATATATATATATATATATATATATATATATATATATATATATATATATATATATATATATATATATATATATATATATATATATATATATATATATATATATATATATATATATATATATATATATATATATATATATATATATATATATATATATTCTCAATTATATGAGAACTAGTTTTATCCATTTTTCAAAAAATGGTAAAACTTTGTCTTTATTTGAAAAAAGTAAAAAGGTATCATCCATAAATCTCTTCATTCCCCATAAATATATTAAAAGAAAGTCCTAATTATTTATTTAAATCTATGTAACCTATCGTGACAGCCAGTATATATTGTATGTATGTATATATATATATATATGTATATGTATGTATATATATATATGTATATAATATATATGTATATATATGTACTGTATATATATAATATATATAAAGATATATAATATATATATAATAATATATATATATAATAATAATATAATAATAATAATAATAATAATATAATAATAATATATGTATATATATATATATATATATATATATATATATATATATATATAATATATATATATATATATATATGAAGCATATATGTAACTAATAATAATAATAACAAATATAATAATATATATATATATATATATAATATACTATATATATATATATATATATATATATATATATATATATATATAGAACTTTCCCTTTAAAAGGATGTTAACCGATATATATCGAACGAACGATGTAATCGATTTTCGATTATTTCAAGGCATAATAGAGCGACAAGGTTGCTAACAACAGTTTTTAAACTAAAGGAATACCCAAAGATTAAATAGCAAAGATGTCAAAGAGTCAGGGTCTCTCGGCCTCGGCGGGGGACGACGGGGGACTTCGTCCCCCCTCTCTGTCCCACCGTCGGCTCGATGATCCTTAAAATAAATAAAAAAAAAATTAAAACTAAAAATTAACATATAAAAATTAACATCATATAATAAAGCAACATGTCTTTTTCTCTTCTTTTATTGGAGTTTAAGTTAACACGTCACAGTGCATTTTAGACGATTAGGGTTCAACGCTGATATTTCGGTATCTGTAATTTTATATATCTTTAAAGGGAAAGTGCTTACTATATAACTATATATATATATATATACTCTATATCTTCTATATATATATATATATATATATATATATAATCTTTATATATATATATATATATATAAATAATGCGCATAAGGTATGATATATGGTTCAAGATGTTCGTAATGTATTGTGCGGCGGTCAGAGACCCTTCACGAAAGGTGTGGAGGAGATTAAGGGCAATTAGCGAAATACCTCCCAAGATAATAACCGACCCACCACCGTATGCCAGCCACCATTGGATGTTATGCAACTCTGAATTTCGTTCGTTGGGCCGTCGGTACACTCTTGGACGTTGATCTGAACTATAGAGAATGAATCTGGACTCGTGGGTAAATAGCACACGTCCCCACTGCCGGAGTGGCCAGTGGACATGTAAACTTGCATATGCGACCCTCACTGTACGATGACCCCTCGTGGGAGGTGGACCTCTTGCACTCCTTGGTGGCCGATACCCGTGTTCGCGAAGATGTCTGCAAACCGTGTTCCATTTACCTGCGTCAATTGTCTCTGAAGGCTTCTTGCCCTTGTGAAGTGTCCCGCTCTGCTCGTAGACTTATAAATCAGTCTTCACGACGAGTTGTCGAGCTTCATCTGCCTTACCACGGTCGTTTAAGGTATTCGTTGGTCTCTTCGTACCGATGTATGACTCTTCCTATGTTTCTTGAGTAAGTGCAACGATGAACCTACGTCTGAGGTTACGATGGTTGTGGCTTTCTGATTCCACATTCATCACCTGACAAATTACGGGTAGCACTTTCCATAATGTCTCCACTACCGAATACGATGTAAATGCTGCTCTTCGACGATCGGACATTAAGGTAAACTACCACAACCTACTACAATTCAAGTTAGCTGGTTTCCCTGTTCATATCTTTCTATGGATATTGACCTCTTCTAATTACACCATTTCCGGATCGCGTCAACTTAGGACAAAAATGTATGTATGACATATCTGTGCACATGCACGTAATGTAAAATATTGTCTCAAGACCATCTGCTCCTAAATTTATAACCTTTTCAAGGGATTTCAGACTTGGTGCGGTTATTTTGCGATATATATATATTTATATATATATATATATATATATATATATATATATATATATATATATATATATATATATATATATATATATATATATATATATATATATATATATATATATATATATATATATATATATATATATTATATATATATATACAGTGGCGTATTTAGGGGGGGGGCCAGGGGGGCCATGGCCCCCCCCGAAATTTTCTAGACACTAAAAATTTTTAAGTATCATATCCGTTAATAATATAAAGTGCAAAAGTTAAATTAATTTTATATAATTCGTCGCTGTCAGGAACAATCTCGTAAGTCCATTAGATAAAACTAAACTTGATGAAACCATCAGAGAAAATGCAACATTCGAGTTTCCAGTTGATTTTGAAAAGAATATTAAGCCTCTGAATCTGAACTGAGTATTGAAATTGCTGTACTAAGAATTAACAAATTCCAAAAATACAGACCCAACATTCATACTTCCAACCCACAGACTTATTATCGCACATCCATTTTTATACCATTTTTGGATGATTTAATATCAGCATTAGGAGAGAAGTTTTTAAATTTTCCTTGCAATTTGTCATACCGAACGGGTGTAATGTGCCATATGAGAAGATAAAAGATTGTGTAATATTTTACAAGGAAGATCTCGAAAGCCCAAATGAAGATTTAGTAAAAGCAGAATGGGATTTATGGAAGTTGAAATGGCATCATAGCACAGGTCGCTCAAAAACAGCAATAGATGGACTAGTTTCTTGTTCGCAGTCACAATTTCCAAATATTTACATCTTGTTGCAAATACTGGCAGTTTTACCCGTGTTTCATGCTTCAGTAGAAAGAAGCTGTTCAACATTAAGACTTCTGAAAACCTACTTGAGAAATACTATTGGAGATGAAAGACTTATTGGACTTGCCCTCCTCTACATGCATCGTAATATTGAAATAAAAATTGAAGATGTTATCTCGGACTTTATTAAATTTAACAATTTAGGTAGGATGGTTTTAGTAATTCATATAAATTCTTCCCATTTTTTCTTAGGAATTTAATATTTTGTTCTTCCACTTTATATATATATATATATATATATATATATATATATATATATATATATATATATATATATATATATATATATATATATATATATATATATATATATATATATATATATATATATATATATATATATATATATATATATATATATATATATATAAAGAACTATTTTTGGCCCCCCCCGAAAAAAATTCCTGGATACGCCACTGTATATATATATATATATATATATATATATATATATATATATATATATATATATATATATATATAAATATATATATATATATATATATATATATATATATATATATATATATATATATATATATATATATATATAAATGAGAGAGAAGAAAACTTTTTGCTGATTAAAATTTTACCAAAAAGAAAAAAAAATACTTCAGTGTACATGTATTAATAATTATATTTTACTTGAAGATATATTATTATTAAAACTTTACTAAAGTTTTTATATTTTAAAAATTGAAGTAAAAGTTGTATGTAAATTGTGTAAATTGTATAAATAACTAAGATGAAATTAAAAAAAAAAGTTTACTTTTTTTGAAAAAGCGTAAATTAATTAACAGAATTGTGAAAGATTCCGTTTCTCATCGACGAAGAGGGATGACTGACATATGTGTGTGTGTGTGTGTGTGTGTGTGTGTGTGTGTGTGTGTGTGTGTGTGTGTGTGTGTGTGTGTGTGTGTGTGTGTGTGTGTGTGTGTGTGTGTGTGTGTGGGTGTGTGCGTGTTTTAGGGTAATATTTTGGAATTGAAATATATATATATAAGTATATATATATATATATATATATATATTTATCTATTCTATCTGCTGTATATATATATATATATATATATACTCTCTGCTCTCATATATATATATATGCTCTTTCTTCTCATTGATGTATAACTATATATATATATGTGTGTGTGTGTGTGTGTGTGTATGTAAATCTTATTCCTGGCTCGACTTATCAGGTAATACAGGAAACCATTTACCATTTATAGAGATAGAAGAAAATAGATATATCAAAGGAGGTAATTTTCAGGTCATTATATATATACAGTATATATATATATATATATATATATATATATATATATATATATATATATATATATATATATATATATATATATATATATATATATAGAAACTTATCCTTTAAAAGGTAGTTAACCGATATATATCGAACGAAAACAATGTAATCGATTTTTCGATTATTTCAGGCAATAGTGCGACAAGGTTGCCAATGACAGTTTTTTTTTTTAACTAAGGGAATACCCAAGAGTAAATAGCAAAGATGGAAAGAGTCGGGGTCTCTCGGCCTCAGCGGGGGACGACGGGGGGACTTCGTCCCCCCTCTGTCCCTCCGTCGGCTCGAGCCCCTTAAAAATATATAAAAAAGAACAATAAAAAAAATTAACATAAAAATTAACATGATAAAAAAAAAGCAACTTTTGGAAACTTTCGCGATGTTTCTATTGGAGTTTTAGCTAACACGTGACACTGCTGGGCTGCATGAGCAGATTTCCGCGATTGTCGATATTATGCCATTTTATGTAACTTCCTTTTATAGGATAAGTTGTACTATATATATATATATATATATATATATATATAGAAATATATATATATATATATATATATATATATATATATATATATATATATATATATATATATATATATATATATATATATATATATATATATATATATATTTATATATATATATATATATATATATATATATATATATATATATATATATATATATATATATATATATATATATATATATATATATATATATATATATATATATATATAGCTAATACTTTGTATATATATCAGGGCTGCGGAGTCGGAGTCGGAGTCGTGGAGTCGGAGTCGTGGAGTCGTGCAATTTTCCAGGAGTCGGAGTCGGAGTCGGAGTCGAAAATTCTGTGCAAGTGGAGTCGGAGTCGGAGTCGGAGTCGAAAATTCTGTGCAAGTGGAGTCGGAGTCGGAGTCGGAGTCGAAAATTCCTGTGTAAGTGGAGTCGGAGTCGGAGTCGAAAATTTATAGAACTATTATTATTATTATTATTATTATTATTATTATTATTATTATTATTATTATTATTATTATTATTATTATTATTATTATTATTATTATTATTATTATTATTATTATTATTATTATTATTAATTAAAAATGTCGTTATAATTTTAGGAAAGGGAAGTTTCATTTTGTTTCTTGCAAATTTTGCAATATATATATATATATATATATATATATATATATATATATATATATATATATATATATATATATATATATACTATATATATAATATATATATATATATATATATATCATCTTCCTTTTTTTCCCCAAGACTGGGGGTAAGGTACGTGACATGCATCGGAAAAGAAAAGTAATAGAAGAATATGACACAAGTTGAAAAGAAAGTTCAGCCTTACCGCCCCCTCCTTATACTTATTAGTCATAACTTGTCGCAGTCAGAAAAATCACCCTAGAGCTTCATGGGACAGCGACGGACCCTCTTATGGCATATCGTCAGTGTAGGGTTCATCCCGCGCGGCCCCGGTGAAGGCCACGGCTTATACCCCTCACAAAATCCGTAATTCTCTCTATCATGCGCTTTTCCTCTCGCCTCTGCCAAACTCACATTTCTTTTCTTCAGACATTTATAGACTCAATCCACTTTTTCTTCGGTCTCCCAGCGAGTCGATACTAACCACACTCTACCACTTAACCACATCCAGCCCAACCAAACGAGTTAACCGACTATCATTCATCCTTTCCACATGACCAAACCATCTCAACGTACTTTCATTTATTCTCTCATTTATCCTTTTCTTCACACCACAACTCTCTAATACGTTCACCACCTCATTTTATCAATTCTTCTCACACCTAACACGCCCCTAAGATTGTCCATCTGAACACATTGAACTTTTAGATCTTTACCCCTTATTCCCAAGACACAGTCTTTACTACTTTATACATTAACACAGGTACAACATACCCTCATGTAAGACCCTAGCGCACTCCAAGACTTAGTCCCTTTACATCCATAACGATTTAATTGCACCAGCCACCTTCCTGCCATTCACAACTTTCCTACTACACTCTGCATCATCCGTTCCTTTTCATCCAACATATATCCTAAATATTTAAACTCAGACACTTGTTTCAGCTGTTCACCATCTAACATGTCTTCACACCGAGGACTGTTCTCACTCACAACCATAATCTTACTCTTATCTACGTTTACTTTCAAACCCCTCCTTTTACACACCCAGCCAAATCTCTCTACCAATCCTCTCAAACTCTCTTCAGATTCACCACACAAAACCAAATCATCTGCATATAATAGGTAGGGCACCCTCCACTCACCTCCATTCTCCATCATTCTAACACCATTTCCTGCTACCCCATCTCTAATTCTTTCATAACCCCATCCATATACAAATTAAATTTTTTTAATATTAAATAAATATATATATATATATATATATATATATATATATATATATATATATATATATATATATATATATATATATATATATATATATATATATATATATATATATATATATAAATCCAATATATATATATATATATATCGACAAAGTAATTAAGTATATGATTTTAACTTTTTAAGTACACTTGAGACTGAAAGTATTAAACTGTTAATTTTATAATGGCTGTTTTATAATAAAAATAAAAATTATTTGCATTATAATTACGTTATACATTTGTTTCCGAAACTGAAATATATTTGCTTGTAATGTGTTGCGCCTGCATCTTTATGTCTTTACGGTACTTTATCGTATAGCATTTGGAGATTAGATTCATTGGAAAAGTTGTATATTTTTTTATTCTCAAAAGCAATCGAAAAAAAAATAGTTGAAACAAAAAAAAATTGTTTTACTGTAGCTCTGTAAGCACTAAGCTGAGTCAGAGTCGAAATTTTGAATTTGATTGCTGGAGTCGGAGTCGGAGTCGGAGTCGAAAATTTTTGTTTAAGTGGAGTCGGAGTCGGAGTCGAAAATTTTTGTTTAAGTGGAGTCGGAGTCGGAGTCGGAGTCGAAAATTTTTGCTTAAGAGGAGTCGGAGTCGAGATTGGGTGACAATTCAAATTTGAACTTTCAGTTCAGCTCGGAGTAACTTCGAAAATTTATTTTGACTACCGCAGTCCTGATACTATATATATATATATATATATATATATATATATATATATATATATATATATATACTTATATACTATATATATATATATATATATATATATAACTTAACTAACATATATATATATATATATATATGCATAACTGCTATATATATATATATACTCAACCTCTTTCAACTCTTTCTTTCTTCTTTCTTAATATATATATATATATATATATATATATATATATATATATATATATATATATATATATATATATATATATATATATATATAATTTTTTTTTATTTAAAAATATTGTAAAATTTTAGTTAAACCCCAATTTCCATATAAAAAGCCGATAGAATACGATCGATTCAAATCCATCCAGTTTGGAGTATTTTGTATCTTCAACTGAAACGCAAAAATCTTCAGGAAAATTATCGAAAAAAAAATAAAATATTAAACCCAAATTGACCTAAATTTATTTCAATAAGAGAATTTTTTTTATTTTATTTAATTTTTCATTTTGTTTCAGTCTTTTAGCTTGCGAGCATTTCATATATTAATTTTTTTTACCATATTTTTAAAGATTGTTTCATATTTCGGTAATATTATTATAGGTAGTGCTTGTAATAGCTAAAATATATATATATATATATATATGTTATTTATTCATGATCTCTATATATATATATATATATATATATATATATATATATATATATATATATATATATATATATATATATATATATATATATATATATAAAATTTATTATTTATTAATTTTATTCGTTCATGATCTCTAATATTAATTAGAAATTATAAAAGAAACCATTTTCACCAAATTCGATCATTTGAAATAAAACAAAAACAAAAATACGGAAGAACTTCTCCAATATCTTTCTTACATTGTTTGTCTTCAGTAATGGTTTCTTAGCATAGCCTTCTCATTCATTGAATACAATGACTGACGTCTTCCACATACGAAGATACAAATTCAACATGTACCTCCAAGTTTCCACAAACTCTTTAGCATTCTCATTGTTATTGAAATGAATTCAACGTCACTTGTTGCTCAGACTTCGTGCCTCGAATATTCTCAGTCTTGGCTTCGTGGAATTGACGTAAGAAGATCTAATACCTAAGGGAAATTCAAGAAGAGTTATTAAATTATATACATTGCAGTCTTCAACTGTTGCAATTTTTAAAAAGTTATCCTTTAAAATTGACTTAAATATTATAGAATGGAAATTCATATCAAAACTTGATTATTAAAAGTAGTTTTAAAAGATAATTTTTTGTTGTTTGTTCACTGAATTATTTTTTGTTTTAAATTGTTAATAAATGAAAATGAGAAACTATTATTAAAATAAAATAATTTAAGCTAACTTAAAAGAGTATTAAGGGTTTAGAAAATGGAAATTAGATAATAAAATATTCGAAAAACTCGTTTTAAAACTGAAACTATTTATTGATGGATCATTTTCTATATAAATTATAGTTTGAAACAGTTTTAGAGTGAATGCATTCTAACGAATATAGTTTCTATTTATTTAATTAAATGTTTAGTTTCTTTTATATCTCCCCCGGTAGGCAAAGGCCGGAGTTCTTCTAAGTTCTACCGTAGTTGGAGAGAACGAGAATCGAATGCCAAGTCAAAGGCCGATATACCCCGACACATGGCGTTTGAAAGTATACAAGTCAAAGGAAGTTTGAAAAAAATATCAGAAGGAAGTGTTTTAAGATTTTGCTAGTGGATTATATGAAAGATTGAGCATAGCGGTTAATGTGACGTCAGAGAGTTGGATAGAGAGGGAGGAGTATGAAACTGTGTGAAAAGACGAGTGGCACGAGCTGTTTTCGAAGGAAGACTTACTCGACTAGAGAGTTTAGAAGAACAATATCCATTGTAATAGCAATATTATATAGAGAGTGAGAGTAGGAGAGTTAACAATTCGAAAGCCCTAGACACCACCACAGTGTGTGTGTGGGGAACCACCCCAGATATGTGGCGCATACCTCATACAAGGGGGAACAACTTTCCTATATCGAGGAAGCAACTGGGGTGATGAGAAGAAGTAGTTCCTAAGGTGCCTCAGATCACCCGGCCTCTATGAAGCTTGTTTAGAAAGAGAAGTAATAAGAAGTGACCCTTATAATTAAGGTTACGAGAAAAGGAAACGTCAAGAATATTC